>BGNK01005771.1:0-30642 GCA_003297005.1 Symbiodinium sp. clade A Y106
CCTAACAGGACCACACTGGAAGTACGTCTTAGTACAGAGAAAGTTGCGGAAATCGTCTTTCGAGTTGGCGCCAAAGCGCGCACGCACAGAGCGCGCAGGGCCTCCCTAAAAAAAAACCCAAACCCGAAAGCCTGAAGCTCCGAAGTTCAACCCCGAACCCTCCTAGACTCAGCCCTAGACTACCTAGAGTGCTAGACTCCCTGGTGCTTAGTAGGGAATGGGGGAATGGATCCCTACAGTAGTCCCTACATAATCCACAATTATGGTCCCCAATATCCATTCCCCCATGCCCTACTAAGAACCAGACAGTAAAGTACCCTTAAAGTATCCCTTAAAGTATCCTTTATAGTATCCCTTATAGTATCCCTTATAGTATCCCTTATAGACCCCTTTAAAGGACACCTTTTAAAGGACCACGGAGCAAAGCTCCCAAAGCAAAGTTCCGGCCGTGGCGCTGCCGCCTCTGCCACGGCCTGCGTCCCGGCGCTGCGGCCGAGGCGGAGGAGCACCGAGGCGAAGGCCTGAAAGGACAAACTTCAACGAAGTCTCCTTTGGTGGTCCTATTGGTCCTATTGCATCTTCTGTGTGTATACATATATACTATACATATATACATATATATGTATATACTATGAGTTACTACGATATACTATGATCTACTGTGTTTCCGTGGCACTTTTCTGTGCGAGGTTTCATGAATGCTTCAGCCGAGTCTAAACCAGTTTGGGTTCGCCGCCTCCCGGCGCGGCTCTGGCTGGAGCACCTTGCAGTGCTCCAGGATCACCTCCAAGGCCTGGCATTGGAAACCGCACGCGGCTTTGTTCAGAGTTCAGGCCACGTGAGTTGGATTTCGAAGGGCCTGTCTACCAGAAGGACGCCCACTGGTTCAAGCTCCGATCCGGCTTCCAGCAGAAGGCTTGCGATTCAAACTTTGGGAGTCTCTGGGCTGCTGTCCACACTTCGAGATTGATTAAGGGCCTGGGGCTGTTGGAAGCTTCGGGGGAGCTTCCAAAAGAGGTGAGAGGCTTGGAGCCGGTCGGCGGCTTGGCGTGGCTTACGTCTTAGGTAAGGTGAAATGGAGTTTGGGGCTGAAGGAAGGGCTGCAATCCCCGGCCTGGTCCCGAAGGCAGCGCTCCTGACACGGGAAGGGTGCTCAAACGCGGAGACAACTTATCAGTCGAGCTGCAGCAAGCATCACTGTCACCACACGTCGTCACCAAATTTCTGCACAGGCGACGAGCCCAAGAAGCGAGGACAATCTGTCGTCAGAGAGGCTGGGAGGTTGGAAAGGCGGTGGGAGGCTTGGGGGGACGTTCTTCAGCGGATCCTGCTTAGCTCTGCTGTCAGCCCCACGGCCAGCAGCACCCAGGTAACGATGGATCCGTCACCAAGTATGGCAACCAAAGCACAGGCAGAAGCTTGGATCTGCTGCACATTCTTCAGCTGTCCATCCTCCCCCCCTCGTCCTCCCTCCTCCTCCTCCTCCTCCTCCTGCTGCTACTCCTCCTCCTCCGGCTCCTCCTCCCTCCTCTGCCGCCTCCTGCTTGGGGATGTATGGACTCCGCGACTCCCAACAAGATGCCTCGGGTTGTGGACATGTCCTCACCTAGCAGAGCACCTATCAGAGACTGAAGGTTGACGACTTTTCAGCAATCCCGTGGCAACGCCCCGCTCCTCCCAAAGAGGGCCCGAAGCCACCATCAGCAGCTCCGACACATGCCTCGGGTGAGGGGTTAGCAGTTTAAGTTTTAGCACTGTAGGGACATGATGTTGCTTTCCGAAGATTTGGGGACCGGGCTTTCGGCGTGGATCTCAGGTCTCTAGCTCGGCAGACCCTACAACTCCGCAACACTAGGACTTAGGCCCCTTCCGCTTTCCTCTGCTTGCAACACCGCGCGGCGTGCCGACGATATCGTCCACATCTACTGGGACCCGCAGTTGCTCCTGGCAGCTGAAGTGGAGGCCACGCAGGATTCGCTAGGCTACCCTCATGCCTACGAAAGAAGCCTCTTGCAAAAACCCTCTTCGGCGCTTCGCTTCTGCAGTTTGGAGCTCATGGCCGCTGGTCGAAAAAAGTCAGAGTCAGCATGGGCTTTAAATCCGAAGCCGACATCCGAAAGTCCCTGCATCCGCAACTCTGACTCCTGAGGTCCCTAGGTCTACGTCCGAAAGCTAAGACTTCCGGCGAAAGGGAGTCCTCCAAGGCTTCCTTTTGCCACACGGCGAAGAAAGCGGCAAACTGCTTCAGGACAAAAGCCGGGCCTGAAGCTTCCGAAGGGCGCATGGAGCTCATGGTGTTAGGTCTGTTAGGTTTCAGGTGTCCGGGTGTCCGGGTGTCCGGGGCTTGGGCTCGGGGGCTGAGGGTGTGGGCGATATTTTGAGGACACCAGGCACACCGTGTCACTGCATCCCAGCCTACTCCCTGAACGAGAACCTTCTTGCCGCTGGACGCTCGACGGCGCACTTCCCAGTCTTTAAGCTTGAATCAGGCTCCCCCGAAAATCCCCTACAAAGTTTTCAATCAAGTCCCGACACACTTGACGGCAAAGCTGCAACCCAAAGCCGACAAAACTCCTCCACTGCAAATAGTCTATGGGCGTATGGGCGTATGGGCTTCCCATGACGATAGAGCTCTGAACAGCAAGGGCAAAAACCCCCTGCAGCAGTCTCTCAATGGCTATAATACGATCATGGGCCATTCCTAATTAGGACATCTTCCGCGGAGCCCGAGTCCCTGGCGTGGGTCCCGAAGCCAGCCCCTCAACATCTCCAGCGCCGCCTAAGCTTGGCCCGGATCAAGCTCACAGGAGCCCGGGCCTCTTGACTGCAGCATTTAAACTGACCTCTGCCCCTGAAGTATTTGCCCTTGGCTTGGGCCACTTGGGGCTTTAGCTTCTGGGTCTCAGCTCTGCCACCTGTCGCGTTGTGGCTGAAACTAGACAGCCTAGATGTGCACCCTGAAAATGAGCCAATGATCTGGAGATTGAAATCAGTGCTCAAGCCCAAAGCCCTGCATACCCTGCGCCCTCAACTCTAAAGAGCGTCGCCACCCAAGCGCACCTGACCCTGCTGCACGTCCCACGCCCCTGCAATGAGGCGAGCCTCCCGGGAAGGCCACAGCCCTTCTACTTCGACCACTACTACCTACGAACTACTAACCACTAACTACTAACTGCTAACTGCCAACTGCGAACTACTAACTACTACTTGCAGCTGTAGTGATGGCTGCTGCTACAGAAACTGCCATTGCAAATTCACTGCAACTGCTGCTGCTGTTACGGCTACTGCCGTTGCTACTGCCAGTGCTACTGCTAGTGCTGCTGCTCCGCCTCATCCTAGTACAACTATGCGTACGACGGCTACTACTCCTAGACTACTATTTCTTCTTCTTCCTTTACCTGCTGCACCTGCTGCTGCTACGCTGATGATGCACGCGACCCCATTTACGGCAAGACTCCCTTCTGCTCTTTTCCTCAGGTCGCTTCATGGCCAAAGAATCACAAGCACACACTGCGGTATGCCGCGGTGTTTGGAAAGACTCGCCAGTCCTTCTGCTTGAAGAATACTCAGGCACAAGGCCGACAAGTGGGAGTCGGGATAATGCGCTGCAGAGGCAACGGGGCCCAAAAACCCTAAACCTTTAACTCTTGTCACCTGGCTATCGACAGTCATTACAGGACAGAGAAGCCGGCACAGCAATCACGAAAGCAACAGCTACAAAGCAGGCGGCAGCAGCTACAGCTACAACCACAACCACAACTACAACTGCACCTAGTTCTGCCACAACCACAACAGCCAAAACGACGACGACGACGACCTCCGCAACTCGACCGCAACCACAACCGCAACAACAACAACAACAACAACCACCGCAACCACAACCACGACCACAACCACAACCACAACCATAACCACCACCACCACCACCACAACCACAAGCACAAGCACAAGCACAAGCACAACAACACCACCGCCACCAGCAGCAGCACCAGCATTAGCACCAGTGCCACCAGCTCCAGCACCACAACTACAACCACAACTACAATCAAAACAACCAGAACTGAAATCATTCTGTCATGCGATTCCCTTAGATCGTATCACTGTTCTCAGATCTTCATGTTCTGGCTATCATCTCTGTCACGGCTAGCATGCTGATAGGAAGTGTCTTTAATCTTGTATGACGCTTATTGTAGCATGACCGCTCCGTAGATCAGTCACGCTGGTGGTATAAACACCACCACAACCACAACCACAACCAGCACCGCCAAGGTCTTCCATCGTCATCAGAATGAGATAAACAAGAACAACCGTATGGATCCGCACCGCCGAGAACCAGGGCCCCTTGTGCCAGCCACTTGGGGAGTGATTCCTCACCCGCATGTCCAACAGCACTTAAACGCCTGAAAAATTGCAAATTCCGCATGGAGCTCCAAAATAGAAGGGGGGTCGGTCATGCTCTGCAGGACCGCCCGGAACGAGGCAAGAGTCAAGGGCTACCCCTGTAATCCAAGGGTTACGCTTGGGGTGACCAAAAGCGGAGAAGACCTCTTCGGAGCGTTGCGCTTGGGCAACATCACTCCGAAACCTTCCTGGAAAAGTCGGAGAGCTGTCGGAGAGCTGTGACTAAGCGCAAACAAGCAAGGCCAGGGCAGTGACTACATGGGCGACAAAAGCAAGACGGACAGCAAATGAAAGAGCCAGCAAGACAGTCATGACACGTCAGGCCTTCGGCCAACTCCATCGGCAGGACTGAACGGTCAAGAAATGCCAAGACACTGAAGCCTGGTCTAAAGCCCAAACTCCAACCGAAAATCGATAATGAAGCGGTCGGACTCTGTCCGAATACAGTTCAAGTTATTCAGGCTTCACCCAATCCACCTTGCGCTTCCGGACTTCATGGAAGATGCTGCTTCAGAAGGGTAGTGAGTCGCAGCAGCATCTTCGGTTTGGGGCAGTGGTAGAATCGCAGAGATGCAGCAACCATCTTGCCTCAGCTCAGCCAGCGACTTGCCACCACTCCGACGGTCCCAAAAACAAAAAAACAAACTAAGACTTGAAGCATGAAACCTTAGGGCCTTAGGGCCTTGATCCGCTTGAAACCCCTAAAGGCCCATACGGGCCTAAATGCGGGACCCATCGAAAATCGAAAGCTCGTCAAAGCGCAAAAAGGAAGCCCAGGTGCTGAGAGCTGATGCTGGCAGCCGAAGGAACATGCTTTTCATGTCGGACCAGTCCTGGCGAGTAACAGAAGGGTCTCAATAACAGCAAGATCGGATTCTGGCTTGTCATACGAGGATGATCATGAAATACAATTAAATCCCCGTCACGTCGTGAGCCTCATAAGGGCCCTAAAATCTGAAATCCTAGGCCTCAGAGCCCAGTCACTCAGGCAAGACTGCCCCCACCCTCACCCTGGACCCTCGGCCAAGAGCCCTTCGACATGTCGTCACATCTCGGCTCCTGTGGCTCCACGAGCTGCACTTTCAGCCCACTGCTGGGAAGCAAGGCATCCTCCACGCCTAGCAGCGGAGCTGGGCGAAGCTCGAAGTCGAGGAACTAGCTTCACGGGGGGGTACTGAGAACACGCGCTCTTGGTCTAAACCTGGCTGTGCCCGACACTTCTCCTGGTATGCTTACCTAGATACTTGCAGATCTCATGTTGTCTGTGTGCGTGCGTGTTTGTGTTTGTGCTTGTGCTTGCGACTGCGCTTGCGCTTGCGCTTGCGCTTGCGCTTGCGCTTGTGCTTGTGCTTGCGCTTGTGACAGTGTGTGCTTACTTTTGTGCGTGGGGGTTCGCGCCTGTGTATATGCACGGAGTATGCTACAATATGGCTCATACATATATGCATGTATATGTACCTAAAGAAACGAATCGTGCTGTTGCTGTCGTTTGGGTTTTTCCTCTTCTCTCTCTTGTTCTCGCCATCTGCAGTGCAATTCTCGCTGTGGTAGCTGGCACTCTCTGTTTTCCAGCTGGTGCACGAAGAAACGCGGCCTTGAATCCGAAGACCTGAAAAACTCAAATCTCTGAACCTCCGGCCCATCAGAACGAGATCCCAAACGCCAGGACCCGACCAAACCAAGTGTCCCTTCTCGGGTGCCTTGCAAGAAAGAGCCCCAGGACTCCTCACCATGGCACACACCAGGGTGCTTGGCGATAGCTGGTTCAGGTCCCCATTGGCTGTGTGAGAAAATGAAGGGCCCAGTGCCTCGAAAGGAATCGCTAAGCCGCTAAGTTCAGAGGTCGACTTCACTCGGTGCGCAACTCTCCTCCGGTTGCGCAGCCCAGGCGTGGCGCACCTTCCACACGAAGTGCCTCGGAATCCAAGAGCTGTGGTTTACGGGGGCTTAGGTTTCGGGTTTAGATTTCTCTGGTTACGGCGGTTCGTGCGAACTTCTGGCCTCCAAACCGTGTCACATGTGACGACTTTGAGAGTCCAGGTGGCTTCACTTCTCGAGGCCCCCAAAAGCCCATGCGTCTACTTGGGACGCTGGGAAAACTTCGAAAGGAGGGAGAAGAGTGCTGAAATTGTGCTTTCAAGCAAGCGCCTTCTGCTACGGACATCGCGGGGCGATCTGAGTCCTCGGCACTTCTGCCAGAACCTTCAGGACTTTGCGCTGGCTCAGAAAGGCCTCGTACGAAGCAGTCAACTCATCGTTGGACACCGGGGTGTGCCATTGCTTATGACCAGAACGACGACTCAAAGGAGGCTCTTGTGACTAGCAGCTAGCAGTAGCAGTGGCAGTGATAATGCGCAGCTGAGAGATTAAGGCATTGCTGCTCTTAGGTTCCGATATCACGCGTGAAGTAGATGCAACGCTTTGCGATGCTTGACGAAGGAGTTGTGGACAAAGCTGCTGAGGATGAGAACCTGCCCGCCACTGCCCGCCACTCCACAAGACCTTTGGGGGGACCAGTTTGGACAAGCTTTAGGGGTAATTGCCACAAGTTCTAACTGATTCTTCACGCCCTACGCCCTGAACCTTGGACCCAAAACCCCCTGACCCTCGCTCGCCTCCGCTTTAGGATCAAGCAGCTGCAGTGTCTCCCTGCCCCAGGCAGGAACTGGAAAGGTGCCCAGTTCAGGGCCAAAAGCGCGGCTCTCGAGGCACTACATGATGTTCCGACCCTCCTGGCTTCGGGCTTGCGAACTGGAGATTCTCAAGGTGAGCTTCAAGACGCCGGTGAGCCCAAGACGACCCGTAGGTGAAGCATGGCTCTGAAAGTTCCGATAGGAATTCATAACCAGAAACCAGTAATCAGTAATGTTAGGGACAGTGAGCTCCACAACCCCGGGTCCCCGTAATACCTTTACCTGCGGCAACCCTGCACACAACCTGATTCAAAGGGATTTTTAGGGAGCTTCCCAATCTTCCTTTCCCAAGGCTGCCAACAGCCACTCAAGCAACGGCATTTAAGCAGAGACATCCAGAACCGTTCGGTCCCAGCCCTCGCGCGCAAATCCTACGAAGCCTTCATCGTCGGTGCGTCCGCGTCAAGAAGCCTCGGCCTAGGCCTAGGCCTAGCTTACCGTAGTTGGGCCAGGCACTTGGTGTCGCTGTGGTAGTCGACGGAAGCTTGCCAGACGAAACCGCGAGGACTCTGCCATCCTAAACCCCACCAAACTTTCCAAAGTTGACCCGAAACCAGCCTTGAACTTCAAAAAGCCTAAGCCCGCCACCACAACAAGACTTGAACCCTCAACCCCTGAACCAGAACGCTCAAGCCTGAAAGCCCAAACACGCAACCCCCGAAAACCAAGCAAACCCTAAACCCAGTAAAGCACCCGAAGCAGCTTGATCCCTCTGCCTCAGCACAGCCGCGACGCGTCGGCCTTTAAGGGAGGGGGCGAAACGAAAGCTTGGGCAAAGCGAAGTCTGATGTTCAATGACCTCAGTTTGGGATGCAGGGTAGCTTTGGGGTTTATGTGTAAGACTTAACTTAGGCTGGCAAAATAACGGTTTTATTTTAGGGGCTTCGGGCTCGATTCTACAGGGAGCCTCCATTCCTCCCAACCGTGAATCGATCTGCGGACCGGGGCGCTGGAAAGCAGCATCAGGAGCTGCCGGGGCTCGTCTCTGGAAAGGTTTGCACCTGTTGGCACTCAAACGAAGCTCCGCACGAACTCACTGAACCCACCTTCTGCAAGGCATTCTATGGAAGTTCAGTATGAACAACCCTAAAAGTGTAGGTCTTTGGTAACAGATAAAGCTTGAACCTAGACCCTGCTACAAGCAGGGTGTGGTAGGGTTCACGACGACCAGGCACAAATCTCCCAACAGCAAAATCTACCGAAAAAAGCACAAGCTGCGGAAACTGCGGAAGATGTCGAGAAGCACTAAGTTCGCAGCCAGCTTACAGACGGGAGGCGCACGTTACACGCAGGTCTTTGCGCATTTACTTACTCTGGTCATGACGTCTGCACCACTCCCTGCGGAATTTAAAAATCGAGATTTGGATTACACAATAACACACCTACACAGTTACACAGTGACTGTAAGGGCTACTGGTGCCATGTACTGAGGCCTCTTTCAGAAACCCTGAAAGCCCTGGCATCCCGGGAGCTCCGGGACGCCCGCTCTCCGGAGTCCATGGCTCGCTTGGCGCTTCTGTGCTCTCCTGAGGCCACGCTCTGTTTTCTAGTAGTAGTAGTACTCTTAGTAGTAGTAGTAGTAGTAGTAGTAGTAGTAGTAGGCGCCCCCCCTATCAACCACCTCTCCTAAACACTGTTCAAGAGCACATCCACTTTCTCGGTATTTGGGGGGGTGTGGGGAGCGGGGGGCATGATGACGTACTTTTTAGGAGCACATCCCATTTTTCTCGGTATTGACAATACCTTCGTGATGTCGTAGTCCAATACCAACGATGATGATGGTGATGATGATGATGATGATGATGATGGGTTTAGGCGCCATGTGGTTGGTAGGGGGTGGGTAGTAGTAGTTGTAGCAGTTGTAGCAGCTGTAGCAGCTGTAGCAGTAGGAGTCGTGGTAGAGTATGGGTTTGGGGATCGAGGGCTTGGAACTCCGAATCCAAGGCCCGCGCAGTGAGAGTTTTGCCCATAGGCTCTCCGCAATCGTCCTGCAAGCACCCGAAAGCTTAGAGGCTTTGGGGTCCATAGATAGGCGGCTTAGGGATTCGAGTTTTGGGCTTCAGTCATGCTGGCAGATATGATCAGCACCGTTGTGCATTAAAGCTGATATCACAGAATGAGAACTATCAGTGATGAGAGTAGCTAGTTTGATGAGGATCGTAATGATGACTTTTTCTTGGCCAAGGTCCCTTTGAGACCGCGGGCACGAGGGGCGGCTTACAATCTGTCGTTTCTTGCCTGCTTGCAAACTCGTTGGCTTTGCGCACAGGAACACACACGTTGAATCATTGAGTCGGAGGATTGGTAACTTGCTTTTTTCCAAGTATACTTGTTGGCAACCTGTCGCTGTACAGTAATCAGTTCTGTCAGGGTTCTCCGACCTCCATTTCCATTCTCGAATGTGTTTGCGGATTTGGGTGCGTAATCAGATCTCAGAGAAGGGGCAGCTAGTTTGATACGCTTCTGTCGAACCATCTCAGAAACAGTTCATTTCGTTGCTGTGGGTTTTGTACTTGTTCAATTCTTCATTCGGTTTTCTCAATGCAACCTTGTTCGTGCTTGCTCGGTTCAAATCAGTACTCGCTACTATCGCAGCAGGGGATCATTCGAATCCTCTCGCTTGAAATACAGCTGCTTGCTTGAATGCATTTACTTGTTTCTGCATCGACTGCCTTTGATGAACAGTTTCAACACCAAATAGAAGCTTGAATCTGATGTTGGGACCATACACGCGCAATGTCCAGTGTGTTGGGCGCTGCACAGCCTTCCAACGCTAGTCAGCTTATACCGAACATCCGCCGAGGCCGGAGGCGTTTTGATCCGTGGGTTCGAGGAGTTTGGCTGCCCTCTCAGTGGCGGGGAAAGGGGAGGGGGAGNGGGACAAGGGCGGGGTTTGCTCGACTGATGGCTGGGCGGATGACGGGGGCGTTGCGGCGCAACCTGCGCGGCGCGGCTTCGCTCCCGCTCCTAGCCTCGACTACCGTTGTCGAGGCGGCCTCGCGTTAGCGATAAAATTAAATGCATCATGCAGTTTATGCTTGATTTCATGTCTTACATCCATGGCCTCTGTGATTGATGTGCCAAATCCTTGGCTTCGTTCACGAAGTCTCAACTTGGTACCAATATCAGCAACAAGTTTGACGACATTGTGACCGTTCATAACAGCGTAACGGCATTTGTCCCTATTTAGACGTAGCCCGATTTGAGCTGACACTGCTTCTAGTTCTCGTCATAAGTTGTTGGCAGTTGGCAGCTTGGATGTTAGTGATGATGACTAGACGTCATCTGCACAGAAAACTCTACGTGTCGAAATCAACCCCTCAAAACCTGGAATTCACCGTTTGATAATAGAGCTGATGACGTGGTCTATGACTTGAATAACTAACACGAATAAGTAAGTTAGTAAGTAGACAATGGGTATCCCTGGCGAATGCCTGACCCTTGGTTTTCTGTAGCAGATTCCCCATACTCATCTTCAACAAAACCGGGGCTTACTGTAACAGTTCATTATGACATCAGTAAGATGCCCAGCCGATTCAAGGCTATCGCCACTCTGTCATGTTGTATTCTGACGAAAGCCTTTTCCCAATCTAACAGTAATACTTAAACTGACGCTTCGTCGTTGTGCAATTTCTTGCATGCGTTCAGTCACACATATCGCAGGTGAAGTACTCCGCGCTGGGCGAAACCCATACTGTGTTACTGGCCTGACTGCTGACCATGCTCGATTTTTCAGGTTGTCAACACCAATGCTGCATGTGCTGATCTTGCTCTCCTCGTCATCATCCAAATCAGCTAGCCCGGCGCACGTCAGCGTGATGGCGCCGCTGTGCGACGCTGGTAGGCAAACACCTGGTTGGAGGCGTCGTCTCAGATCGAGATGAGGCTCGACTTCCTTTCCTCTCCAGCCTGCGGCGGTGCCTCCCAACTTGTCGGCTTGTTGAGCTCTAGCTTGAAAAGCCTCCATACCTTGCGGACACACACTCAGTGGGCAAGAGAAGCAACTCAAGTCCGAGGATGCGGCCAAGGGTGAGGTTATTTCCGCACCTCGGCCGCCGAAGCGAGGCCAAGGTCAGCAAAGCGGCTGGTGGTAGGACTTAGGATGGGTGGCTACGCCAGGTCTCCGGGCACCCGGCCCCGATGAGACTCGAAAATTGCCGGCCCTGTCCACGTGAACGTCGAGGTCTTTCCTGGGTCGAACCGTTTGGGGACTAGGCCCCAAGGCAGTGTTGGCAGGGTGGGCAGCAAGCAAGCGTTGAAAGGTTGAAACATGTTGAAAGGGTAGGGAGGTCCGGGAGGCTGGGCAGCGAAGGCAGAGGCCATGTTCTCTGCGTCTGTCTGTGCGCTGGACAAACGTGGGACCCGGACGGGCGTGGAACTCGAGCCGAGAGCTGCGCAACCCGTCGAAGAAATCGCCCAAGCAGACTTCAAGGCGACCAGCAGAGAGCACGAACAACAGTACTCGCAGCACCCGCAATACCTGCAGTACCCCAAGCCTCAAGCCCGACTCCAGACTCCTACGCACCCAAAGCTATGGTTGGTGGCAGAATGGCAACTTATGAGCAGGGCGGGGGTGACATGGGGTAACTTTGTGGTGCAACAGCGCTCGCCATCACAGTCAGCATCGGACCGGCAAAGATGGCATTACCAACAGGAACAGATGTCAACGCAACAACCGCAAGATCACAACGAATGAGGGCAATAGCACAAGCAGTAATATGGAGCTGAATACCACACGCAAGAAAACCCAAAACGAAAGTCGCGAGAATGGCCACTAATTACAGCAACACCATCGTCACGAGGAAAGCAATTGTCCAATCTGTCTCCCAAAATGTTCCGAGATCGCCTGCCAACTTCGGCTCGGCATGACCCGAAATTCAGATGCGGGATTGCCCAGACCCGGCACCTGCAATTGGCCGAAGCGCTGCGAGACGTCGCTGGCGGCCTTGGGATAGCAGCGACACGCGCAGCCGTGGCAGCAGCAATGGTACTTAGAACACGAAACAAAAGAAGTCTCGTGGTACACTACCGAGGACTGACACGATTGCGACGATTTCGAGAAGTGCCTTTGAGCTCCCGGCCTCCCAGCCTGTGTCCTCCCGCGGCAGAGCGCGCTGAAGCAGCTGCAGCACCTCCCGGACCGTTGAGCTGCCAAATCCGAACTGTGTGTACAAACCGCGTGCGGCTTGTGTGACCAAACCCTGGCATTCAGCCACTCTGGAGTTTTTTTCAACGACAGCTTGGCAAAGCTTTGCACATAAAGCACCAGCAAACCTGCTACTGCTACTGCTACTGCTAGGTACTGCCACCGCTACTACTATTACTACTGGTACTACTGGTACTACTGGTACTACTGGTACTACTGACTGCAACCACTACTACTACTACTACTACTACTACTACTACTGCAACTGCTACTGCTACTGCTACTGCAACCACTACTACTACTACCACTACTACTACTACTACTAGTACTACTACTACTACTACTCCTACTCCTACTGCTACTGCTACTGCTACTGCTACTGCTACTGCTACTGCTACTGCTACTGCTACTGCTACTGCTACTACTACTGCCACGACTGCACGATGACGACTACTACTACTACTACCACCACACGACTACGACAACTGCTACTACCACCAACACCACCACCACTGCTAATACGACTGCAGCAACAGCAGCACCCAGCGGCAGGAACCACCGCCACCAGCTGAATGACCAGTACTGCTACTACTGCCAATAGCACTACCTCGACTACCACTACCAATGCTGCCGCGACGGTTTGGTGTTCCTGACGAAATGCAACACTGCTGTAAACCTGTAAACAATCCGTCATCTCAACAATATACCATGCCTAAACCCCGCTTTTCCCCCCGCACCTCCTGCTTGACAGCTGCCTCAACGTCCGGGCTGAGACCTGCACTGGATCGCCGAGAGGAGAACCCAGCAATACGAAGGCTTTCATTGTTCGATCGTTTTGATACTTCGGTATTCCACTACTGTACTACTCCATTCCTCATTGATCATGCTGTTCTAATATTCCACATTTCTCTCTTACTCGCTTGATCGGCTAAGCCCGTCTCGACTGATCTTTGAGGCATCTGCTGTGTCATTTTCTTGCTGTCCTAATCCCCCCGCCATTGCTCGATCTCGGGACAGCTATCTCGCCCAGGGCTCCGCTGTGCTTCTGTTGCGGTGCATTCTTGCCGTCTTGGACCGAAGACTTCTGCGCAAGAGATAGCACTTTTACTGAAGATGCGACCAAGACAGTCAGAACAGCTTTTGCTTAAACGAAGCTCCTGATGATTCTAGACAGGCACAAGTAGCGGGAACCTACCTGCACGAAGCAAGCAAAGTGCAAAATACTTCCAACAACCCATAAGGCACAGCAAAAACGAACCTGAAACTATCCTTTTCGTACCTGTGTAGTCTCTTTATCGTATATGGTAACCTTGCTTAGTACCCTTACAGCACCGTTGCAGCAATCTCAAACCCTAAACCTGAAGGACCTTTCTATTAAACTCTAAACCCTTCGTGACCTTTTCGTAGCAACCCTAGTGGTAGAACTCTTTGTGGCCAAAGTCACTGGAGGCTTTGGACTTTGGGCTCCCCGCTGGGCGTGAGGCGACCACAGAGCTTCGCAGTGCGCAGGGCCCGGTCCTCGGCGGAGTCCTGCCGGGCGGCTCGGGGGCCGGGGCCGAGGCCGGGCCTCCAGGCTTTGAGGTTCTAAGCTTCGAGGGTTTAGGGGGTGTAGGGTTTCTAAAGCTTAGGCTTTAAGGATTCTTGAGATTTGAAGGTCGGGTTTGTCGTTCGGCTTTAAGACACTTTGCTCTCAAGGCCTCGAGGTCTCGACTTGCTCGGCCTCGAGGGCGACTTACGCGTAACTTATCCTTGGGGGTTGGTCGGGGCATCAAAGGGTACTACCAACACTATTTTTTGGGGGGTTCCTTCTTATATCTATAGTATATTGGGCCCCAAAACCCTTTTCTAATTATTAAGGCCCCTATATTATAACGAAGCTCTGCCCGCAGGGCGTAAGCGGGCTTGGGATGTGGGGATTTATGAGGGTTGGCCGCACGCAAGTGGCGTCCAGCCGAAAACAAGAGCTGCAGTCGTGGCCTTCACATCCCCTGCCGTAGCCCCAAGATCTCCTCAAGCACTGAACTCTGAACCCATGAACCCATGTCCATTTCTTCTTCACAGACCACTGGGCAGAAATCCCTGATCGAAGGAGCTCTGGGCTCTGGCAGGCACTTAGGGCTGGCCTCCTCGGCACAAAGGTCCCCCTCTCCGAGATGTGGCCAACAGCCCTCAATGCCGTCGCCGTCGCCTGAAGGCACATGATCTATCCACTGCTTCTCTTCAAGACAAAATAAGAAAGCAAAGCAATTCGAGTCACGTTTGCTTGTGCAGGCCCTTACAGGGCGGGAGGAGAACGAGCAACAGCAACAGTGGCTGACAAGAAAGGATCACCGAGTTGCAAACGAAGACTAACATGATGGGAAGAACAAGCAAGAACGAGAGAAGGAAGCAGCTGGAAAAAGGCTGATTGAGGAGAACCTTGATTCAAGGAACCTCCAATCTATGCATTCATGTATGTTTCGCTATGTCGGTATACTCCGGATTAACTGACCATTAGTTTACATGTTTGTGTGTATACATACACATCTATATATATATACATATACACACACATATGTAGATATATATATATATATTTGTGTGTATACTTATTTGAAAATGTATATGTACATTTAGGGGACCATCCCCACCGTCGCCTGAGCGGCAGCGACGAGCCTGGCCATCCTCGTGTGAGTAATCGGCTTTCTTGGCCGAGGCTTTGCAGGCTTTGGGATTTCCGGGTTTAGGGCCGTTTAGGGTTTAGGGCCTGCCGGGTTCGAGTTTTGGGGGGTTTAGGGCCTGGAGAGTTTAGGGCTGAACAAGGCCTTCGAGGCCTTCGAGGCCTTCAGGGATGTGCCCCAGGGAACTACCATCAACCCTCAGCCTTCAACTCCGAAACTCCTTGCAGCAAGACCCCAGGCCCAGGCCAGTCCCCTAAACCTTAAAACCTCCGAAAAGCCCAGGACCCAACGCCCGCAAAGAAAGCCCTGAATCCGCCAACGGAGCCCTCGCCTCGAGGAGTCGCTCCACCAGCCACTCCTGGCGGGAATTTTTTCTCCTAATGCTGCAGATCTAGCTTAGGGATGCTTGGGGTTTAGGAAACTGGTGCACTGGTGCAGGACTAATCAGAGAAGGTGAGCTTTATATTGAGGTCTAAGCTGGGGGTTCAATTCGATCTACTCATTCCGAGCTTTGTGATACCCTCAACACTCAACCATGAAGGCGCAGCCCTGAGCCCTGAACCCGTAAAACCTACAATCCCCAAAACCCAGTCTGCAAGTCCCTGCATTAAAGACTCTTCTCTCCGTCCGCGGCCGAGCTCCTTGAGGCAGTGGAACTCCCCGAAGCAGCGATCTGCCTCAGCCGACAAGCACTGCCTCTCTTCCTGTCAACGACTCAGACTCCAAGCGGAACACAGACCGACACAGCAGCATGGGCGAGCCGACCAAGCCACATCGACAGGATCGGAACAACGCAAATAACGGTGGAAAAGCACCTCATCTGGGCCTCCTCATGTGGCGCCTAGTGCGGATGAACATCTACCACGCTCGAGGAGGCTCTCCCGCATCGGCATCAGGCGCATCATCTGCTCAGGACTTTGGCCACCTAAGAATCCATCTCGGGTCACCGGAACGCGGCAACCGGCACCTGACACTTCAGCACCATATGCGCCATATTCATCATCCGGACAACCGTTCAAAACACCCGAACGACTATGGCTTCACAGCGTTGTAGTGATGGTTTGGCCGACAGTGGCGACTGTCTTGTCGGCCAGGACTTCCACGTCAGTAAACACAGGAAGAACGCGACGAAGGCCAACAAAAGCTTCAAGGAGTAAACTGAAGAGAAGCCATATCAACCCTGAGTCTTGCTGAAAGCTGAGGCCGCGACCCAGCCTGCGCTGCAAGACGGCATCAAGGCATCGTAGTTGCCGGACTGAGCGATTTCAAGGCCGTGAAGATTGTCTGCGAAACGACCTTGAACTCTTCCTTCGTTAATCCACGCCCACTGATCCTTCGATTGTTCGCAACTGTCACAAGTTGAAGAGCGGTTTAACCCGACTCGCTGGACTGAATCTGGCTTGCGGTTGGATGCGGGGGCTATAGGGTGTTCGAATCCTTTTGCCCCTTTTCCTTAATGGCTGGGTCCTTGCAACTCCCTGCCGCTCGGAGGAAGCTGCGAGTGAGGCGGCACCAAGAAACCGTTCTTCAACACAGTCTTGAGCCGAAACTCCTCGGCTCCTTCTCTTTGTTCCACTGTCGTGCTGCAAGCGCTGCCTACCCCTGCACTCAGCAACAACTGACCAAGCCCCGCACACAGAAACCGTAGATGGAAAGCTCCTTCAGGTCCTCGCTAGCACATTCGTTGTGGTTTCTCACCAGCCCGCCGGAAAGAGAGCCAATATGAAACAGAGAGTCGAAGTATCTCAGAGTAATAGTCATATCTGTAGATGTATGTATGTTTTTTGCGAGTTTGGAAGCCTATACATTCTGTCGGTACACAACCGGCCATGCCAACACCACAACACAGACCTACACATACATACACATAGACACATCGGCCCAGATGCACTCATCATGCACCCATGTGCGTACTTACATCTGTCGGTGAATTTCTGTATGTCTTGCTGTTGGGCTTCGGAACCATCTCAATCTCGTGTGATGTATGCACATGCATATGCATATGTATATTATATATGTATATATATATATATATATCTGCCCATCTGCAGTAGCATCTTCCTAACTCTAGGTGGCCAGAACACACATACACCCATACCCACACAAATACAGCCTTTCTTTCGTTCTTTCATTCATTCATTCCGGCATCCATCCATACATTGCATGCGTGCAGACAGACACACAGACAGACAGACAGATAGACACAGCCAGACACACAGACGCAGACAGACACGGACAGACGCAGACGGACACAGACAGACACAGACAGACAGACAGACAAGCAGACAGACAGACAGACGAAGGCAGACAGACAGGGGCAGACAGACAGAGACAGACAGAGACAGACAGAGACAGACAGAGACAGACAGAGACAGACAGACAGACAGACAGAGACAGAGACGGAGACGGAGACGGAGACAGACGGACAGACAGTCAGACAGACAGACAGAGAAAGAGACATAGATACACGGACCACCTAACGACATACACAGACCTTCTACACAAGCATACGTGTGTACCGATCTAAGTGTACGTCGACATCTCCGTCTGACTACACGATGGTATCTGAAGCTTGTATGGAAGAAAACATCCCAAATACATCTCGCCTTACATGCAACATATACACATGTGCACACATACGCGAATATGTATGTAATCATGTGTGTGTACACACATTCACGGTACATGGGCTGTGAATAGGGCAGATGTATTTCATTTAAGAAAATACGCAACAGTAGTAGGACAGATGTGCGTGTGCACCCACCAGCAGTCCATTTTGCTGCCGGGCAGAAGGTTCCGTGCTGCTGCATCGAAGCACTCCTCCTGGTCGCGGTGAGAAGCCAAAAGCAGACAGCTGCTGCATCAAAGCTTGCACTGGCAGGTCAAGGCAAGCGAGATGAGTCTGGAGGCACAGGCAAACTGCTGGTGAGGACATGGTGATAGCGATGATCATCAAAGTGACGATGTGGCAACTGTGCGAATCATGACCGGGATAGTGGTGGTGATGATGCTGATCATCATGGCGATGGTCATGGTGACAATGCTCCATGACTAAAAGACATTCGCGCTGTAACTGATGGCTCTTGCTGCTGTTAGAACTAGGATCTCCTGTGCTGCTCTGCTGCTCGTCGCCGAGCACTCCCCTTGACCGCCTTTGGAGCCGTAGAGTTTAAGAAGTGAAAGGCGAGCTCTGACTGCGTCCTTCCACACCCGGCGCCATGGATTGCCCTGGCTGCCCTTCGTCTGAGGAAGCTGGCCAAAGTCGGTCCAGTCCTTAGCTACGACGGCCACGAGTCTCCGGGTTTACCGCTTGAGGTCCTAAGGAGGGTTTCGAAACACAGATGTAGATCTAAGGGGCTACAAGTTAAGTTGGGTTCAGTGTTGAAGAGTCTCTGAAACTTTCAGAGACGAGCCACTTGCTAGGTCGCCCCGCCGAAGGCAACACTAGGACCTTCTGTGCTAAAGAAAGCAACAGGCCACAGCACATACTTGTAAACTGTAAGGTCATGATACTTCGATGGGTTCAACAGCCGAAACAACATGAAAATTATCATACCCTTAGCAATGCAAGGTGTTCAACCAGCTTCCTTAGCCTACGGTTCGCGAGTTGCGGAGAAAGGGCTCGGGGCTACGAAAGATGCCCTTTCGCTGACAACGATTATGTATAATGAACATCTCAACAATCAACATGATAACACCAATGGCTACTGAAAGCAATAAACAGCTGGCGGTTAAGCGTGATGATGGGACCGGCGGTTAAACGTGATGACGGGACAAACCATGAGACTAACGTGCAAGTTCTCCAGAAGGTATGCGCCCAAAACAATCACAACAGAGGCTCCCTTTTTATTACTCTGATCTGCCTGTTTGACTGATCTGAGGCCAAGGCTGAATGCTCTTCCTTCATAAAGGCCAGCATCTCCTTTTCGGAGTGTTTCCAATTGTCCGTTGCGGCGTTTTTGCTGGAGCAAACATCTTGCGTCAAGACGCATTCACCGGGTGGAGCCAGTGGAAATGGAGGCTTTAAGGCGCTTTCATTGAGGTTTAGGAGTTCGAGCTTGCAGGTTTTTGGGGCTTCTTTCAATGCCTACTGCGTCCTCAAAATTAGGAGTTCGAGCTTGCAGGTTTTTGGGGCTTCTTTCAATGCCTACTGCGTCCTCAAACATGGCTTGAAAACTGGAACCATGGCAGACAGTACAACACAAGCCAACGCTCAACAAGAAAGCACACAGTGGTAGCAGACACAAACCCCACAGCACGCCCTCTAACCCTGAACATCCCTCGAGCGCTGGAAAGCTCTTCGCCTCGACGGTCTCGTCGGGGCCGGGTGCCGCTGAGGACTCGTACTCACCAGCTGGCTCCTGCTGTGAGCACCAAGAACGAGGTAGAGACGTATGAACCACGACGGTATCCCCTTGATTTCACGTACTGCTGCCTAGAGTGTGTCCAGGCGGCTAGGCATAAACAGCAGCGAACAGCCACAGCAAGTAGCAGTACTTGTAGTAGTTGTTGTTGTTGTAGTTGTAGTAGTAGTAGTAGTCGTCGTAGTCGTAGTCGTAGTCGTAGTCGTACTTGTAGTCGTAGTCGTAGTCGTAGTCGTAGTCGTACTCGTACTCGTAGTAGTAGTAGTAGTAGTAGTAGTAGTAGTCGTCGTAGTAGTAGTAGTAGTAGTAATGGTAATGGTAGTAGTAGTAGTAGTAGTAGTAGTAGAAGTAGAAGTAGTAGTAGTAGTAGTAGTAGTAGTTGCTGTTGTTGTTGTCGTTGTAGTTGTTGCTGTAAAAGTAGGAGTAGGAGCAGTCGTAGTCGTGGTGGTGGCGGCAGTAGGAGCAATAGCAGTAGCAGTGGCAGTAGTCGTAGTCGTGGTGGTGGTGGTGGTGGTGGCGGTTGTTCTTCTTGTTGTTGTCGTCGTCGTTGTTATAATGGTAGCAAACTTAGCAGCTCAGTAGTAATATCACGACACATAGTGCGGTAGCAGCACGTGGTTGCTGCCGTTGCAGCATGCAGCACCGTCACCGTCTTCATGTCTTGCCCTAAGCCATGATCGATCCTATATTCAAGGCCGTCAATGGCCTCGCAGAAAGGCAGCATGCCTTGAAGGAGGGTCGTTCTCCAGGCCTCAACAAAAGCGAATTTCCGGGGCTCCCCTCCCGATTTAGGCGTTCAGGGTTGGGGTCAAGGGCTAAGGCGGCTAAAAGTTTGTTCATTCCCGGGCTTCTATAGCTTCAGAACAGCAGCACTGCAAAATTTGTGCAGTAAGGCTTTCGCTTGACATCTCAAGCACAAACACCCAGGATCTGAACCCCCACGGACCCCAGAACCTCAGCCTCAACCTGAAACACCACCCTAGCACCCCTAGCCCCGGCGCCTGGCCGCTCTCTGCACAAAGCTTCAAGGCGGGTCCCAGCTCGCCTCGCCGGAGGCAGGTCCTCCGGGCTGGGCCACTTGCTGCCGCATACCGGGTGGGCACACGGCTTTCGAAGTCCTTCCATCCACGCCTCGCACCGAATGTGGCACGGACCTGCCTGTGACCACCTTCCACTCGCCCCCTGAATTTCAGCTGGTGGTTTGCGGAGAGTGCTATGCTCCGGTCACCCATCCACTCCAACATCCAACTTGATTTCAAGGACAACCCTCCCTGAGCTGAAGCTCTCTTTCCCTCTCTCTCTGCCCCTCTGCATTTTCGGAGTCAATCGAGGGGAGGGTGGCCACATCCCACATCTCCCCGAAAATCCCCAGCGGTCCAGAGATCGGCGAGAAGCTGCCGCTCGTCCTCGATGTCCGCACACTGAAACCTCCAGAGCGGACCGGCGGGAAGAAAGACCGTGGAGGAGGAGGCGGCGGAGGAGGAGCCAGCAACAAGTCATCCATCCTCGTTGTGGAATATTCGACATGACGATACCTTGTGTTTACACTCTCGACGAGCTGCCGTTGCTAACAGCGATGAGCAAGAGCGACCGCAGTCGGAGTACTTCGCATAATGACGGGAGGAAGCAGCATCCTCACAGTGATTGAGATGACCAGAATCATTAGAGGTCATGCTGATCGATTCCATAAGGTGCTAGCAAAGCCGTGCTGGCAAGCTAGGTTCCCGTCTTCTCTCCGTGTTGCAGAGGGCCGTCCGGATGAAGAGAACCCTCCTGGCATGTTAAGCAAGTTTCGGGTCTGGCGGGCCCGCCGGCCCGCCGGCTTGGCTTTGCCAGCCGCACATTGACGTGCCTTTCGGGTTGAGATGTCTCCCCCTATCCCACATAAGCCTTGAACAACTGTCCTTAATCCTGCCAGCCTCGACCCCAACACGAAATTGCTCAAAGCTACAGCTACACTAAACAAAGCCACTCGCTCCTGGAAGGGAGCTGGTATTCCACCATGCAGCTGAAGTGCTCGACGTGTGCGGTCGTATCCTGCCTCAGGGACGAAGAGAGCCCAGAGTGAAGCGGAGAGCTGGTAACGTTATACAGTTCTATGGATAAAGTGAGTTCAAGCCTTGCGATTTCGCCAAAACTGCTACAGTAGGTACTCAGTAGCAGTTGGATGCATACCACAGAAATAACATCTAGATTCTGTCTAGACTCCCAGCATCTCCCGCAAATACAGGTCACAAGTGGCTGTCCGTATTGTCCGGAACACTTCTAGGCTCGCTGCAGTGTAGACAAAGCCAGCCTCAACGGAGCTGTGCGCCTCTCAATGAAACTGTTGAAGGGCGCGTGTAAGGAAAGGAACCGGCCGAAAACAGTACCGCAAAAGGCAACTGCACTGAGCCGGTGAGTGATGAGTAATGCAAGCCACATAGCATTGCAATGGAAATGGCTCCGGGACAAGAGCGACAACAGTAGGATAGGTGACACACAGAGCTGACGACACAGTTGGACTGATGACCGCACCAACTGGTTTGACAGTACAGGTACTATACCGCTTGGCATGAACAGGTAGCGCATTGAAAGTGATCTGTAGAGCTATGAGACCGGAGATCGATGTATGTCCGTCACTCTTGACAGAGAAAGCCAGGGACAGAGACACAGAGTTTGACAGGGACAGAAAAAAGAGAGCGAGAGACAGAGAGAGAGAGAGAGAGACAGAGAGAGAGAGAGAGAGCAAGACAGGTAGGGAGGCCCAACAGAGAGAGAGCAGACAGGATCGGAGAGGGAGGGAGGGAGAGAGAGAGAGAGGGAAAGGGTGGGCATGAACACTACATCCACTCAGGCACAGATGCATGAACGTGCGCATACATACATGTACACCAATCCGTACAAGACAGGTTGACTGACAAACATAACACAGCTTGCATGATCGCCTGTAAAGTACTCCAAACACTGTACGAAATGAAATTCACAGAAGAGGCTACCACTCACGCAAACAAGCAAAAGCAATTATCTACGTGCGTGCCGTCAGGTGCAGGATTTTCTCTCGCCTGAGGCGCCCATCGATGGGACCAGCGGAGCCAACGCAGAACGGCTCCAAGGGCCTGGGACGGGACACTTCACACAGCGAGACCGGCGAGACCTAGGACCTAGGAGGTGGGACGGCTCTGGACCCAGTGCTGCAGGTCTCCACTGGAGCACGGCGACTGAGCCCAGCACACGCACGCTGTGGCTTTCCATGAAAAGATGCCTGGCAGCAGACTCAGCACGGCAGCACCTTAAGTGCAACACTTCGACGCCCGTCCCTGCCTGAGGGCAATCGTTTCGGAGGTCCAGGCCTCACGAAGCGGAGGCTAGAACCGGAAGGCCGGAAGCCTTTGAGAGAAGCAAAGACGGAAACCTTCGGCTGCCAGCACTGCGCCAGCCGCTCCCGCTCCGCTTCGGCGAGCGCCAAGCAGCTCAGGAGCCTCCGGGGCGTACTTAAGGGGGGTTCGGGAGGATTCGGGGGGGGGCCGGGGTCGGGAGTCTCCGGGGTGTAAGGCGCGCCAAGCAAGCGCGCTTGGAAGGAGTTTGGAGGATTCGAGGGGCGAGCAGGAGCCAAGCTGGTGCTACTAGATTTCGGATATCGGGAGGGTTCTTGAACATTCAAGAAGATCGGGCGATGCACTTCAAGTCACTTCTCGTTGTGGCAAGCACATGGAGAAGGCAACAGGGTGTGGAAAGAATGGATTCGGACGCTCCATCGGAACAAGGGCATGCACGGCTGTGCCAGAAAGTGCCAAAAAGATGCAGAGCCCCAAATCTGTGGACATCCAGGGCCGTGGCATCCACGTGCTGAAGACCTGTCAGCTCAGTGCAAGGTTTCTCAAGGCCTCGGTGCCTCTTTCGGATGGGAGAGCCCAGACGCAACTTCGCCGCAGTTCCGTGAGTACCATGTTGCTTACGGTTCCTAGATAAATCCATCAACCAGGCCGTCACCATGGATCAACTCGCAGGCAACCTCCCAGCGCAGCTGCGCGGCGGCGGACTGCTCCGCTGATTGTTTACACCTGCACGACAGGGATCTGACCGAACTGAGCTTCAGGTGCGAAGGGCTCGGAAAGAAGAGAAAGAAGCTGAAGGAGCTCTCACAGATCGCTGCATCCAGAAGTGCTGCTGTGCTGTTCCTCCAGGGCCAAGGCTCGTCCCATGCCAGGTGCACATAGGGCCTGCCCAAGCACGAGCACAATGTGGCAATGTGAAAGTACATGGCTCCGCATTGGCAGTCTGAAGATGCCAAGTTGTCCAGAAGCCTTAAGGGCCTGAAGCGTGGAAAAACCCCATGGAGATGAAGGAGACCCGGATCCGGCTTCAGAGAGGCCAGACGCTGCTCAGCCGTGGCGGAGGGCTCCGAGCCCCCGGGACCGTCCTCAAAGGGTGGGGACGGGGAGCCGCGAATTTTCTTCAAGGGCCACTTGAAGGGTCTGTGGCGTTGGGCCGGGCAGGATTAGTAGAAGCCGCAAGAATACTTTCAGCGGTGAGGGCTACAACTTCGAGAGACTGCTAAGGGTCGACGCTTTGGGTCCATTATAGTACCTTGCTGTTTCGCAACACTCTCTCACAAACCCTGCTGCTATTCTTCGTAGAATGAGTCTCAGAACCTCTTCGACGCAGTCACGAACCCCAGGCTCAATCCCGAACAGGATCACATAGCATCTGGAGCCTCCTCGACCTCCATCATGCTGCAGCCTACCTTGTTCAATTCACGACGAGGGAAAGAAAACCAGAAAAGAACTGACACGGCTTGATTGTAACAAACATCAACAAACAATACAACCACCAAGGAAATCTCCAGGGATGATGATGAGGCAACTCACATGAGGACGGTGATGTACCGGGGCATCAAGCCGGGATGGAATGCAGGCTTTAGAGCATGATGCAGAAAACCATGGCGACACCAGGTAACATTACTCCGCCTCTTCCTAGGACATCGACTGCTAGTGCGTCTGGTTCTGCTACTGACTACTGCTGCTGCTGCTGCTGCTGCTGCTGCTACTACTACTACTACGACGACGACGACGACAACGACGACGACCACCAACAAGAAGAGGCCTGCGAGATTCCGCCACAAGTGTCACTACCACCAGCACGCCCGTCACGACCACCATCTTCTTCAATGCCACCACGATCCCCATCAACAGCACCCGCCAAATCACACTGTCATCATGAGCTTATGACTTTCACCATCCGACCATGATGATCATCATCATCACCACCACCATCATCATTCGTATCAATAGTGCTCGCCGGCACCACCATCAGAAAAGGGAAGACAGGAGCAAGAAAACGAGAACAGACATTTGCGGACCTGCAACTTCAAGCTCAGCTCTGCACTGTTTCTGCTTCAATGACATGCTGCTCGGGGAGTGTGTGTGGTGCTGGAGATCTGTTGCTGCTTGTTGGTGCAGTGCAGCGTGAGATGGGGCTGTCCGAACCGCTGGGGTCTGCTCCGGTGTCACCAGGAGAAGTCAGTTGCTTGAGTTGCATGTCATGATGCACATGATGGGTTTTGGTTTCAATGCGGCCGTGAAAGTTCTACGGCAAACGGCACTACAGCCTTCAGCGACGGGTCCGTGAGTTGTGACATTGTGTCCGGGTCTTCCCATGTGTTGCTGATCATAGGGCGCTGTTATCTGAGCCTCACGACTTCACCCTGCAGGCTCTCAGCTCGAAGGAATCCATGCACGGTACTTAGCAAAAGCAGCCCTTGCGGGCTCAGAGCAGAACCGGGCCCCTGATGCCCGAAACTGCAAGCTTCCCTTGCAAACTTCCCTTCCTCAGCATATTGCTGCTGCGTCAGCTGCTACTGCCACGCTCCCCTAAACCCCTCTTCTTGTCAGTAGTTCCCCAAAGCCCCAAAGCTCAGCACATCCGAGGCGAGGCATTTGAGGCCGAACCTGGCGGGGAGGCACCAGCGACGCGCCGGATCGGCGAGGCGCGGGTCCTCAGGCGTTTTTGGCTCCTTTCCCTTTGTGAGAACATGCCCCGCAGGCTGTGCGGAACATACATGGGAGTTTCCGAAAATAGGGGCCCCTACTATAATACCCCAAATAGTAGGATCCTTATTATACGGACCCCAAACTGAGGTACCCTAATTTTCGGAAACTCCCGACATGCAGTTCATCAGGTGAAGGGGGCGAGGGGACCGCGACCGCTTAGTTGCACCTTGGGTTTCTGTGCTCTGGGCGCAGGGCGAAACCATCTGGCCCCATCAGGGCCTCGCGGCGGCTCTCCGGCAACGCGGAAACGAAGGAAGCACTCACAGTAGTGGTTATGACCACACTCATGGCGACAAATGCTGTCGCAACAGCCATGCAAGGATGTTGTGAGATTATCCTGGCTTTTTCACGCCAGCGAGCGGAAGAAAAGAGCCCAGCACCGCTCAGAGCTGGGACTCCGGCATTTGCCCCCTGCCTGTTGACCTTACGACATGTGCCCAGATGTGGCAACCGGCAAAGACGGAGAGCAGTGTCCTGAGCCTCTGAGCCTCGGGCGTGCATGCCAGCAGTGCCCTCCGCTTCCTGCGTGGGAACTCCGGCTTGGTTCTGACATCCGTGTGGGGTCCGGGTCCCGGTGTGGGAACACGTCCGTGCCTGGACCATCTCCATGGTCTCCTTCTGCTTCTGCGCATTCATGGACTGCGCGCCCCCTGAGGCCGCTCTGCCGGGCTCTGCCGCTCTCTTTCGGCTCTTTCGGCTCTTTCTTGATCCCGAAACCACTTCGCAACCCCCTGCGCCGCGGCCCTCGGACCCTACAGGCACGTTCAAGAAGCTCGGAGCCGGAGGGACCTTTCCTTCCCGGGAGCCCTCTCCTCTTTACCAGTCAACTACAATGGTAAACAAATCCTTGCTAACAGCGGCTGTCAAAACACGAAAAGAAACACTTCCAAAACGGCGAGCAAAAAAAAAAAACAGTGACAGCGGCACCGCAGCTCATAACAACAATGACAACGCCACCCGAGACAACAACAAAGACAAACATAACACTCTCGACTAACAAGTAAGTATGAGCAGTACGAATGACAGCAAACAAGAAAACCAGGGAAACCTCTCGACTTGCTGGCTTTGATGCGGGAAGCTTGTAACTACAACTCGACCTGCAATAGAAATCTTCTTCATCACCAGATGGCTTTGCTTCTAACATCACTCTCGAGCCGGAACCCGAAGCCCGCTCAAAGCATGCTAATTTAGCCGTAGATACCTCAAACACGAAAACCTTCCTAGACACAAAACAGCAAGCACCACATGTCTTGTAACGTACTATACCTGTCAATACATACTCAACTCTCCTCAAGAATCAGAGCAAGAGCAACTGGAGAGTATGACTGAAGGAAATCTTGCGGAGGACCAAGAAGGGGGCCCCCCCCCCGCTCGCCTGGGTCATGGCCAGCTCCCGGCTTCGCCTTCACAGCTCAAAGGAAGCGGGGAGAGAAAAGGCTGAAGGGCTGCTTGGGGAGTTTTTGGGGATGTTTAGGGCCTGTTTAGGGATTCTCGGAAGTCTTGGGGTTTAAGGGCTGGGGTTTAAAGTTTAGGGGGTCTGTAAGCTTTGCAGAGTTTTGGATTTCAGGATTTCTTGCTGCATGGGATCTGGGGATCTGGGGCTTGAGGGTTGCCGGATGCAACGCCTGCAGGGCTCAAGAACGAAACCTTGAGGCTCTTGGGATTGTAGCGTTTCGGGCTGGGCATCGCGAGCTAGGAGACGAAAACAAGCGCCTTCAACAGCGACGATGATGCTGGGATGGTAACAGTTACAGTAATTTGATGGTCTTGGGGATGCAGCGTCCATCATGAACAGGACAAGTGTGATTTACAACGGGTTAGTCCAGGCTTGCTGGCTGTCACAGAGATTCCGACCATTCAAGTAGCTATGATATTTGATTGCTTTCCCGGCAACTATGCTGGCGCACGAAGCTCTAGACTATAGCGTCCTCGTGCTGGCAAGAACGAAGGCCCACACAAGCAAAACAGTTCGAGACGATAGAACGAAAAAGCGTCTAAGTGGCTAACCACCCGCATCTTTTGGAGTGGTCTTTGTGTCGCCCTCGGCTTGAATTCTTGCCTGCCCAGCTGCCTTGGCGCCTGCAGGAAGCGCATCCAGGCCTGGCTGTGTTTGCTTAGCCTGCACGTTTTGGCTGGCAGTCATGGCTCTCTTACAAGCCGCTTGCGCAGGGTACAGCCTGTCTGTCGAGAATACCGTAGGCAAACGTAAGTTTGACCATCAGCATCAGCATCAACATCAGCATCCTGCATCAGCGTCTCAAACAACCACACTGACATGGTCGCTGTTGTGATCCTCGCCAGCATCAGCACCAACAGATCCTTGTATAGCGGCATCACCACTGCTATGTTCGTCCTCGTCGCTGTCGACGTCTTCGTCGTCAAGATCATGAGAAACAGAATGGACAAGATGGTCGTCATGCCAAAAGTGGCATCGACATACCCGTTTTGTGCTATGTCGGTCGCTGGCAACCCCGTGCCTTGGAAGCTCACACGCGTCCTGGCATGATAGACCACGGAACGGCACAGAATTCAGTCTCAGGCACAAGCATATCAAAACCGTCGAGTTGTTTCTGCTGCCGCTTTTGAATACAACCATTATTGTGCGCTCCGGGCCTGCCATGCCATCCAACCGCATCCAACAAAGGCATCGTCGCTGTTTCACTCAGGGCGTATGCCAACGAAGCATGGCCGGATTTCCCATCGCGAGCACTACTGTGAATCGTGCAACAGCCAGCTGTGTTCGCGAATATTCACTTGTCATGTTGCAAGTACGAAACCATGAAGCTGACTCCAGTGTGGGCATGCCGGAATCCTACGGGCGAGCTGCATCGCCTGGGACATGACATTCTCCTCTAGGCCTCTAGGAGCTCACGGCCTCACGGCTGTCACTGATCTGAAGAACATGGGATGCACTCCAAAAGGCATCGCAGACATTTCTGCGATTGTCCGGCACGTCTCAAACTTGGAACCGACGGTAAGCATGCAGATTGCAAGATATAACCAGGAAATACCCGGTGGGGTTGGCGGCAAAAATCGCAATAAAAAATTCCACAAGGCTGTGCAACGGGGGCACTGCACTGACGCCAAGCCATCGCGTGCGTTGTCTGTGGGCATCTTGAAAATGGACACAGCTAACGCTACTTGTCGAATTCCCCAACAACTTAGTGTACTTAGTGGCGTGCATGTGCAGACAACGATGTTGATTGACATCCCCTCGGCCAATCGACAGAACTATGCGAAGCACTGCACAGACCGGTGGTAACAGTACAAGTCCTGTCCGGGCGTCCAAACTCCAAACAGTTGACAACGAACACCCCATCAGGAATCGACATTCATTTTTTCGACAACTTCTGACAAGATGTCACGCCCGTGCGGATGCTTTCATCGAGCGTACGGACATGCGTGCATATATGGTCATGTATCTACACATAAAGTACATGTATACGTATATATATATATATATACTTGGCTTATCGGTTGCTTCGTTACCTGTGTGTATATATATGTGTATATATGTACATATATATATATATGTATATATTTGCATACATGCATATATGTATATATGTATGTGTATATTTACATGACTATACATATGTATGTATATATGCATATATGCATGTATTCATATATGCAAAGATGCATATATGCATATATGCATATCTGCATGTATGCATATATGTATATATGTATATATGTGTATGCATATATGTATATATGTCTATATGTATATATGACTATATGTTTATATGTCTATATGTCTATATGTCTATAGATATGTGGAAATGTATATATGTATATATGTATATATGTATATATGTATATATGTATATATGTATATAGGTTTATATGTATATATGCATATCTGTATATGTGTATATGTGTATATGTGTACATATGTATATATGTATATATGTATGTATATATATATATGTCTGTTTATCTCCATGTATATATGTATATATGACTATATGTACATATATATGTGTATATGTACGTATGAATATATGTATATATGTATATGTGTATATGTGTATATACGTATATATGTTTATACGTATATATGTTTATATGTATATATGTTTATATGTATATATATAATATATGTATATATGTCTGTATGTCTAAATGCATATATGTATATATGCATATATGTATACATGCATATATGTCTATAGTCTATCAGTCTATATGTCTATATGTCTATATGTCTACATGTCTATATGTCTATATGTCTATATGTCTATATGTCTATATGTCTATATGCATATATGTATATATGTAGTATATATATGTATGTATATATGTATACATGTACATATGAATAAATGTATATATGTATATGTGTATACGTGTATATACGTATATATGTGTTTACGTATATATGTATATATGTATATATGTATATATGTATATATGTATATATGTATATATGTTATATGTATATATGTAGAAATGTCTGTATGTCTAAATGCATATATGTATATATGCATATATGTACACATGCATATATGTCTATATGTCTATAAGTCTTTATGTCTATATGTGTATATGTCTATATGTCTATATGTCTATATGTCTATATGTCTATATGTCTGTATGCATATATGCATATATGTGCATATGTATATATGTATATATGATTTTCTGTATATATGAACAGATGTATAGATGAATAGATGTATAAATGAATATATGTATAGATAAATAGATGATTACATGTATAGATGTATAGATGTATGGATGTATAGATGTATAGATGTTTAAATGTATAGATGTATAGATGTATAGATGTATAGATGTGTAGATGTACAGATGTATAGATGCATAGATGCATAGATGTATAGATGTATAGATGTATAAATGTATATATGTATAAATGTTTCTATGTAAATATGTAAATATGTAAATATGTAAATATGTAAATATGTAAATATGTAAATATGTAAATATGTATATATGTATATATGTATATATGTATATATGTATAATATATGTACATATGTATATATGTATATATGTTTATGCATGTACTGGGGAGGCCACCCCCCGCGGACCCCAAACCATCCCAATTTTTCGGACCCAAAACCAGGGGACACGTTCCAGTTTAATGAAAACAACAAGTGCACGACAAAAAGCTCTTGCAAAATTGAAACGTGCGGATCGTAACGTGTTGGACGCCTCTCAATGCTGAAGGAACGAAGAGAAGAAAAAGTACGTCCGTCAAGGCCCTCGGAAGCAAGAAAGCCGAAGTCCAAGAAACTTCAACACATTGAGCGGCCGCGCGCACGTTATGTTTGTACTGTGTGCGGCTGCACATATTGTAGCAACAATTGCATAGTCACT
>BGNK01005772.1:0-34488 GCA_003297005.1 Symbiodinium sp. clade A Y106
ACCACCCTGACGGGTCGGTTTGCCTCCTGTGCAGAGTGAGTGAAGGGTAGTCCGCATTCACAGATCTTTTTGTAACTCTCGCAAAGCGAGCAGTGCCATGATGTAGCGTAGGTATATCGCTGTACGCCTCCTCCGCTGCGCTCCAATGCGCGGGGGGTGTTTTTAATCCTTTTGTATACGTATATTAGTGTTTTACCTACGTTACGACATTGGCTCAAGTGAACAAAAAGTCCGTGCGTNGCTCCAATGCGCGGGGGGTGTTTTTAATCCTTTTGTATACGTATATTAGTGTTTTACCTACGTTACGACATTGGCTCAAGTGAACAAAAAGTCCGTGCGTTCTGCTGCTAACAATAACTTTACTGTACTCCAAGACAAATTCCTAATTTATCAGACGCCTTAATCACCCTAAACTAGACGTGTCTTGGAAGTTGTGGGTCAATCTTGATGTCGCGGATCTCTTCGCAGCGGTGACTCAAGAGTGAAACATCTTGCTGTACCAACATCCCAGCCTGCTTGCCCATGGAGCAAAAGGGCGATGTGCGCTTTGCGCACGGTCTTGGAGTCAGCCGATTCCACCGCATCGCCGGTGACCGTGTCCGGAAGTCTGGGTCGCCATGGCCGTGATCATGGGTAGCTACTTCTTGCCAGACGGCGGCGACCGGTAAGAACTGAGTCCCCTTAGAGTGGAATCATTCAGCAGAATTTGCATCGGAAGTCAAGTTTGAGCAACAGATGTTCTGCTAAAGGGCCTAAACCAAAGCTACCAGAGATGTGAACACAAAGCCGTAGATTCCGAGACTTCATACATCCTATACTACCAGGGATGTGAATGCAAAACCATAGATCATGTAGTCTCGGAACCTGGTTTAGGGTTTAGGGTAACCCAAAAATATTAGCCTCCACTAATATAGAGAACCCTAATAAACGTCCAAGGTTTGTTAATCAGGTTCCTAAACCCTAAACCCTAAACCCTTAGTTGTGTGGTTAGTGGGGGTTCCTTGGGCAAAGGGCACCCTTATCATCAAGAGGATATCGGGGAACTTGGAACCTTGACAGCCATATGTCCTACAAGGTCCATGTGCGACCTTGGGCAACCTTAACAACCAAACCGTATATCATTCTCAAAGCCGTGCAAGTGGGTTTAAGTTTAGGGTTTAGGGTGGTGGCCTTAATGTAGGAGCCTAAATGAGTACCAATACTCTTGGGGGGGTTCCCTAATAGAGTTATAGTATAATATACCCCCAAACCCTGTTCCAATTATTAACACCCCTATATTATAGTACCCTTATAGATCCCTTATAGTACCCCTTTAAGGATCCCTTTAAAGGAGCCCTATTCTAATTATTAAGGTCCTTTAAGGCCCCGAGATTACGTCCGAACACCTGAAACCCTCAAGCCTCAAACTTTCCGGAAACTTCCGGAGCCGCCTCTGGTTGCCTTTGTTCTTTTTGCATTTCGCAGACCCGATGATGGCAGAAAAAAGGCAGCGACCAGATTGCAGCAACCACATGTGCTGCCTTCTCAATATTTTGGCTTCGTTTCTGGTTGATGCCGACTCTTCGTATTAAGGATCTAATTTGCTAGGGTCCACATCCCCGCTTGCTAAAGCTTGCAAAGGTCAGAAATTGCCCGTGCCACAGTAGCTATTCCAACACGATTTATGGTTTACGCGGTTTAGGACCTCCTAGGTTTCTAAGGTTTAAGGTTTATGGGGTTTAGGGTTTAGGGCTATGGTTTGGGGGTGGTCGTCGCAGCCCTAGTAGTGGTCTTGCCAGCGGTTGTGGATGTCTGTCGCAGCGGGTCCCGGAACTGATGCGCCGGGACGGCTTTGAGACCTGGGCAGTTGACTTTAATTCTTCGAGCACAAGAAGTTGGATCTTGCTTTACATATCATATATATATATATATACACACATACAGTTACATGCTTACATATACATACATACCGAGAGAGAGAGAGAGAGTTTCGGGCTTAGGGCTTAGGGGAGAGAGGGGAGAAAGAGAGAGAGAGAGAGAGAGAGAGAGGGAGAGAGAGGGAGAGAGAGGCCTTCGCTCTAAGAGCATAGCGGTGGTTGAAGGTGACGGAAGCTCCGCCGCAAAAGAACGAAATCGTTGCCGAGCTCATCGAGAAGTGTGGGCCTCGGTCGTAAGCCGCCACTTCAATCTGAAGCTTAAACGCTATACTTAGATTTGAACACAAAAAGCCATACAGTAAGCCTTAAGTTTAGCATGTGGGTCTTCGTTCACAGGTTCGTTAAGTTCGTAATGGACGGCAACTTGGACGTCTTTGTACTGAGATGCAACCGGCATGCTGATCAGTTCATGAGGGGGACAGGCCATTTCTGCCTGGGCTTAATCGGGGAATCCAGATGCACGCCCGCCATGTCATTAATGTTAGGTCCAAAAAGCCTTTGGCCCAATTTCAACATGGTATGGGTCCTTCTTTGATACGGGGCATAGCCAGGCCCTGCAACCTCTCTTCACTCGAGACAGAGGGCAGTGCATGTCGGGACTCTTTTCGCAGTGATACAAGTTCTGAAAGCACAAATCATGTACAAAGGTATGCGAAACACACATTGCCGACAGACAGGCCAGACATCGACATACCGACGGAGAGTTAGAGAGCGAGAGAGAGAGAGAGATAGACTGATCTTCTAGAATGTCAACAATATGAGACTAGCAGCTATAAGTCAATACAAGAAGGAAACCTTAGTGGCAGTAGTGCTGTTGGCACTCTTGCTGCAGAGGAGTTAAGCAGCTCGGTACATAGCCATGAACCCAAAGATTTACAACTTAGGGCTGGTTTCGGTTTATTTCCTTATCGGCTGTCGTCATGAAAGAGCGGCATGAGGCAAAGTACCATTGATGAACTCGCCTGACCGAAACCTACTACAGACCCTAAGACAAAGCCAACATGCCTAAACCCTAAGCAGGCACTAAATCCCACAACCTGAACCCAGGATCATGACACCGCGCGACATCAAGAGTAAGCAGGTAGTGTTCGGGACCCAGAAGGTGGCAGAGCTGGGGCAAGCCAGGTTACGGAATTAGGCTTTACATTGACCCCCAAAGTATGTACAGTTTTAGCCTTTTACAGGTGTTGGGCCAGTATTTTACCTGCCTTAGGGGGTTTTAGATAGGGTTTACAATTTAAAATTTAGTGTTTAGGGTTTCAAGTATGGTTTAGGGCTTAGGGGATTAATGTAGGCGTCTGCAAAAGTGCTCTAAAAGAATTATGCTGTTCTTCACCCCTCAAAAACACCATTCTACATTTTTCGGGCCCTACTATTACTAATCGGAGGGCGGATCAAGAGTAGTTTCATGTTTTCGAAGAAAGGCTTGGAGTCCGGAACTTCGAGAGCCTTCCGCCCCAATAAATCCTGAACCTGAACCCCTACTTGGAGGATCATGGGACTTAGCAAGTAAGGTTATAAGTACCTCAATTGGGGGTATAACTAGTTATAAGTATAGTTACCCTAATTATAACCCCAGTTACTAAGTCCCATGATCCTGTAAGTAGCCCCATAAAACTCTAAACCATAAGTTGAGGGTGTTGGGGGCCGTAAGCCTGCAACCCTAAACCCCTAATCCCTAAGCTTAGGGTTTATTGGGCCTTAAGCCTGAAGCCTTAAACCCCTTAACCCCTAACCCCTTATAGTACCCATATATTTCCATTACAGAGCCCTTTAAAGGAACCCGAAGCGCCTGGAGCTCTAACCTACCCTCCATGATGGCCTGCCCTTGGGTTTAGGGATTAGGGTTTTGGGTTTAGGGATTAGGGATTAGTGTTCAGGGTTTAGGGTTTAGGGTTTAGGGTCGAGACTTCCCTGTAAAATCCTCGAAGCACAAGGAATGCGCTGCAAGAAGACTGAGGCCGTGCTGGCTCCCCAAAGGGTCCATGTGCGAAAGTAGGCTTCTGGTAGATGTTTGGGCCCCAAAAGTATATACTAAACCCTTATCCCTGAACCCTAAACTATACTGTTACTTGGACCCTTTGGGTTCAGGGTTTTCAGTATGCGGGAGTTTGGGGTGTTGATTACTTGTTGCCGTACCGGTGGGTTCGAGAGCCTGCGATTTCAAGGGCTATGCTATGCCCCATAGATATCTTGTTGTAACCGACTATTTTGTAGCGGTTTGGGGTACAGGCCAAGCATCATCTCTGCTTGAATCAACTTTGGGACTTGGTAAGTAAGGTTCGGAGTAGCGTTAGAAAAAGGGAACTGTTGGGAATACAGCTCCAAACAAAGGGAGCCCGACCAAGAAATGGAATGGACTGTGGCTTCCTCTGGACTTTTACAGCAGGGTCTTGTGCATTCAGGTGTTGATCAGGGGTTTCGGTTTGGATGATCTGATAGGGTTTTGGGTGTCGTGAGTGGATTTCTGCGCGGATTTGGTGACAGTTCACGGAGAAGGGGTTGAGGCCTGCGCCTTTGCCCGAGGCTCCAAATAGGCTTATATAGTATATACTGAGGCCTTAATTAGAGTACCTAAAACGGAACCCCTTTAAAGGCCAAAGTATGTACTACTGTACAGAAGTACACGGAGGCGTAGTTTCGGGTAGGCAGGGTTTGACAACCAAGAAGCTAGGCAGGGCAGAGGGCACAGAGGGCACAGAGGGCACACAGGGCAGGGCAGGGCACGACGTGGTGGGCGAGCTATGCCTTGAGTTGGGTTTAGGGCTCAGGGTTGGGGGGGTTTGGGGTTTAGAACAAGGAAAGTGGGCTTATTCCTGCAGGCCCGCCGAGGTGCTGATGATCTCTGATGTGAGCTGACCTAGTCGGGCACCAACCATACAAAGAAGGCAGCTTCAGAAAGATAGGGTGCCACATGAATCGGTTTGGGGTTCAGGGTTGAGGGTTTAGAGCACAAGAGAGCAGATCTTTCAGAAAAGCTTCCCCAAAAGAGGCTGCCAGTGCAGACTAAGCTGTTTCACTCTTGGCCGAGGACTGCGCGCATGACAGTGCAGAGCCCCTAAACCCTACACCCTAAACCCTAAGCTCTAAACCCTAAACCCTTTGCCCTAAGCCCTATAAACCCTAAACCCTAAACCCTAAACCCCAAACCCTTTGAATGCCACCCTTTTTTGTCGATTTCGAGGGCTCCTATCCTTGCTTTTAGGATTTCAGGATTCGCGAGTTTTCTGTGTGACTCCAGAAATTGAGGGGCCTAAATAATTACCAATCCCATTTTGGGGGCTCCGTACAAAAAATAGGGTATAATGGGCCCCAAAACTTTATTCTAATTTCTTAAGGCCCCTAGAGTATCCTCACTCTATGGCTCCAGGTAACCCCCTGACCCAGTATCGCGCTGTCAAAGGGCAAGGGGGCTCGACCCAGATCTAGTCTCGTCTAGTTACACTCCATAAGACTTAAACCCCGGCCTCAAGCTCCATCTTGACACCCTAAGCCCTTAAACCCGAAAATGTAAGACCCTAAACCTGTAAAGCCCTAAACCCGAAACCCTAAAGCCTCGAACCCTAAACCCCCAAACCGTTAGGGGACCCTTTAAGGAACCCCTAACCCCTAACACCCCTCGAAGCCTTCTCTGTCATGCGGGCAGTTCGGCAGGCATCAGACCGCGTTCGAACCGGTAAGGGATCTCCGGAGACCAAAAAAGGCTTAAAGGCTTTAGGATTTAGGGTTTAGGGTCTAGGATTTAGGGTTTAGGGGTTTGGGTTTAGGGGTTTAGGGCTTAAGGTGTAGGGTTCCCTGAAGCCTAAACTCAAAGCTGAACCCTAAATTGTGGTAAGCCTTTATCAGGGTTTGTGCCGGACCGTAAACTCTAAACCCGAAATCCTTAGCAACTCTAGGAGTATTAATGCTACTAGTAGTAACAGTAGCAGTAGTAGTAATGAGTAGTAATGGCACTAATAGAATAAATAATAAAACTAACTTTATAGAATAAAACTAACTGCAACAGTAAAACAGAGGTGGCCATACTGACCCTTTATGTCCTCCGAAGCCAATGGTGCAAACCCCAAAACCCCGGAACTCGCCCTAAACATAAAGTCCCAAAGCCCTAAACCCCTAAACTACTACTAACGTTTTTCTTGCTCTTGCAGGGGGAGGGAGGGGCTCACTAGCGTTGGTTGGCAGGTCTTGGGGTGTTAGCCGGGTCCTTCGGGACGATCAAGCAAGACTACAGTAGGGGTTCTATAACGGTCGTGGTAAGGGTTCGTTACAAGGCTACTACTTTCACGTTAGAAGCGCCGATTGATTCAAGCTTTCTGATCAGGAGGCTTGGGTGCATTGTGCCTCATGATGAGGATTCTCCGCATGATGAATGTGGAGTTAACTAGCCTTTGCGGCTTATCCGTTTCGTTATTGACATCATCTTGACCTGATGAGCTCGACACTATCGAACAGTTGCCAACAGTATTCCCCCTTCTAATTCGTATATAACCTTTTCAGTTTCTACTGTCAAACCCTCTTCTAATTGTTGGCCCCTGTACTGCGCACTGCCGTTGCTTTGTGATTCTAGGATGCCGAGCTAAATTGAAGCCCGACTACGTGGCTCAGGTGTTTGGGATTTGGGGGTGTAGGCTTTCCGGATTTAAGGAATTATGGGCCAAGGGGTGCAGTTTAGGGATGATAGGCTTTAGGGGTTCATGGGTTTGCGTTCAGAGGTTTAGGGGCTTACGGGTCGATGTTTTAGAGCCCAGGGTTTAGTGGCTTACGGTTTCGGGATTCGGGACTAATTCCGAAACAGGAGTCACCAAGATTGGTGAGCCCCTGAACTGCGGATCAAAGTCTGCTTTAGAAGGCCAGTTGACTCCATTGTTTACGGTTTAGGGTTGAGGGTTTCGGGCCTAGGACCTTTCGGGATGATCTTTAATTTATTCATAGGGACCCTTAGGGGGGTAGGGGGGAGGGGGGTAGGGAACTATACTTCCTTCAATAGGCCTTATCAGTTCCTTATTAGGTCCTTATTATGGGCATTAAGGCCCCCTACCCCCCCTCCCCCTACCCCCCTAAGGGTCCCTATGATTTATGGGCTTTAATTGGGTTGGGAGTTCTGAGACGTCCCAATCTGAGATGCCAGAGGCGCGGTGGATCGCACAGAAGTACATCGAGAACCCGCTGGTGGTGAGTGGCAAGAAGTCTCCTGCTTAGGTCAAAACCTCTCTATGCTTGTTCATTTTGTTTTCCGGGTTTGGAGACCGAACCCTACAGCTCCAACATTATAATTACAAAGCCCCGAATTCTCGGCGGTTTATGCTCTTCTGCCGTTTTATATCTACGCATAGTATACATGTGTATATATGTATAAATACATACATACATATGTGCATACCTACATACATACAGACAGACAGACATACAAAGATACAATGTATACATGCATACACATATATGCATATACACATATACACAGATATATATATATATATACACACACGTACACACATACACACATATACACATATACATATATACATATGCATATACATGCATGCATACATGCATGCACACATACATTCATAATTACATACATATATACATACATAAGTGCATACATGAGTACCTGCATAAGTACCTACATACATACATACATACATGCATACATACATGTATGCTATACACGGTGATATTCTTGTTCATAAGGAAGAGGGAGCTTCGGGGCTTTGCACTCATGTGGAAACTAGCAATAACAGGCTTCGCTTCGCACTTTATGTGAGTGTGCGAATACGTCAGAAGATGATTATACATAAATGCTTACGGTACATGCTTGCATGCAAGCAAAAGATGTACTGTACGTTTACACACCAGCGCCGATGCACATGCTCACAAAAAGAGATGGAATAGTCAGTTAGGTAGGTAGCCGAATAAAGGTTGTTTGTTTGTAGAAAGGCTTCCTTGTCTATGTCTGTGGCTGTGTGTCTTGTGTGCATGTTGTTTTCTCCTGGTATGGTTTGTGAACACCGCCCTCGCAGGAACGTCAAGAGCAAAAGCGTCAACAGCAACAACAACGGCAACGACTGAATGTGTGTGTGTGACCTAGACCCTAAAATCTAAGTAGGCCTTTCTGGAGAACACAATCCAACCCCGAAGCCCGAAGCCGTAAGCTCTGTACCGTAAACCCCTAGCCCCAATACAATCCCGAAGCGAAATCCTTAGTAGCTGAATGCGTACACGTTGCTGTTTTTGGGATAACATGACCCCTCATAGACTTGAGAGAGTATATTTTGGGGGGCTTATGAACTCAGCAACTAAGAAATCCTAAACCCTGCTTCGGCTGCCCAAGGTTTGACATCCGCCAGTGGGTGTTGGTTACCAGGCCGGGTTTAGGGTCTAGGCTTAAGAGGGTTTTGAGGGCCATCTGCTGCTCGCAAAGGTCAGGGAATTTTGGAATTGAGACTGAGCTTTGGAGTACCATACTTTAATACTCTTTTCTTTAGTCTTTTTCTTAAAGGAACCATTATGAAATAAAAGTTAATACTTTTTCTCTCCCTGGTTACTTAACAGCCCAGTAGAGGCTCAGGAGTTTAACCCCAAAGCCCTAAACCCTAAACTGTCCGGAAGGTGTTGGTCCGGTCTTCCTAGCAAGACATGAGCCTTGGGATCCGGTAGATGTCAAGCACATCGAAGGTACCCTCAGACCCAAAAACTGGGCTTTGGAGTGCCATACTTTAAAAAAATGCTTTCTTAATGGAACCACTATGAAATACAAGTTTATACTTTTTTCTCCCTGGTTACTTAAAAGCCCAGAAAAGAGTCTTAACCTGCATATTCCTGACCCCTAAACCTGCATTGAAATATACACCTTTGGAGCCCCGTCTTGGAACACCCCTACTTCTGTCGCGTGCTCTTTGCCCCGCCCCAAACTTTGAACCCCGCATCAATTTCGACCTTGCCTTAAACCCTAAACAACCTACCTTAAGCACTAAACCTTCAGTAAGCCCAAAACCTCAAGCTCAGGGTTACAGCTGAGGGCTCATTGCTTCAAACTTCCGGGTCGAGACGGTGTTTTTGGTTTTTTAAAGTTTTCAGGGTTCAGGCTTAGGGTTTAGGGTTTAGGGTAATTAAACCTCAAACCCTAAAACCGCCTAAGCCCTCATCGTAGGGGTTGATAAGGCTTTTCAGGGCTTTTGCAGCACTGTCGTAGGATTCTACATTTATTCAATTACAGTTCCTGCATAAGCAAGCAATGGTACATGTCTGTCTGCCTGCTTGCCCGTCTGTCTTCGTATCACGGCGGGTGTTCGTCCGTGAAACATAACATAAGCTGGTGGATTGGTTACAAAGTGGGTGCCAGCACGAGAGGATGTCCACGAGTGTCCGCCGCCATGGCTGCTCAGCAAATCAACGCTCGTGCGCATCGTGAGTTGCCCAAAGATGTTAAACACCACAGCCTTCGTCCCAAATCCTAGTCTCACCCTGGACCATCGGCACTGACTTCGAAAGCTTGGAGGCACCAACTCCTAAACTTTAAAGCACTGTCTCTGAACCAGCCTCTAAACCCCAAGTCCCGAGCCGTAAGCCTTCACCCTAAACTACAGCACCTTTTTACAGGCACCTTATTTGTTTCCTAATTCCATAATAGAATAGGTTTCCCATAGCAAAGTACTACAGTTGATGGTCGAGGTAGAGCATTCCCTCAGACCCCAAACTTGAGCCACTAAACCCTAAACCCTAAGCCCCTAAACCCTAAACCCCTTAATCACAATCCCTGATATCTAAACCCTAAAACCCTGAACCCCTAAACTCTAATCCCTAATCACTAAACTAACCTCTAAACCCTAATCAACATCGCTTCGATCATGTCCCCCAGGTGGAGTCCGCTGGCTGCTTGGTTCTACCAGGACCGGACTCAGCAGGAAAATGCAAGTGGACGTAGGAGTAACGGTATCTTGGTGTAGTCTCCATAATTTATTCATACGCACATACAACATATATATATATATATATGTATTTATATGTTGGTTATGAATAACCTTTCTGTGCATGTATATATATATATACCTACATACACATTTGTGTATAGGTTATCACATACACCCAATATGTAAACAGATAGATAGAGATAGATATAGTTTGAGTTGATTAACTGATTGATTGATTGATTGATGGATGAATAGTCTTAGATGGATGGATGGACTAATTGATTGACCGATTGATTGATTGATTGGTTGGTTGCTTGCTTGCTTGCTTGCTTGATTGATTGATTGATTGATTGACTGTTTGATAGATGGATAGGAAAGTAGACAACGTACACAAGATCCCCAAAGTCTATGCCAATGCTTAGCATCGGTTCCTATGGCAGACTAACTTTTGCCGCTCAGGTGCTTGAGGGCTCGAGGGTCCAACTAGGACAGGAGAGTTTGCGGTGCAGGGCTTTAGGACTCAAGGTTTTTGAGGGTTTTGGGTCTGGGTTTAGGGTTTCGTGGTTTAGAGTTTCGGGTTTCAGGATATAGGAGTTGGGAGTGTCAGAAAACAAGATAAGGAGAAATAGATAGTAGGGTCCGAAAGACAGTGGGCGGAAGCAAGCCCCCGACTATTTCCATGAAACCGTGAAGTTACAAGATCGCGACTACGTAGCCGATCCAACCAAGTGCGTGATAATCATATACTTTCCCAAATAGTAGCCTACATAACTACTATGCGAAACCTAAGTAATTACCTAACTATTGGGTCCCTTGGACCCTTGAGGGAAACGAGAGAACAATCCGAAAGCATGGCATCTGGACTTGGGCCCAATGCCCATGCGTTCACTGGGCCTTGGAGTACCATACTATACTTTGATACTTTTTTCTTACAGGAACCATTATGTATATTTTTCTCCGTGGTTACTTAAAAGCCCAGTTCAGTCTGCTGAGTTCCACATGAGTCGTCTGTTTTTCAGCATCCTGGAGCGAAATTTCTGCAATTGTCACATTGACATTGACGAGACGAGTGCGATGGTTGCGGACATGACAATGCTTCTTCATGGAGGCCGTCGACAGTTGACATGCTTGTTGTTCGTGACTTCTGGACGATGCGTACGACGGCGACGACATAGAAGACAGGTATCCTGTGTTACTCTGCAGGAATACTTGCTGTTGTATGCAGCAAGTTTGCAGATATCCACCTCCCTTTTCACCACAAAAAAAAACAAGCGAAAACCCTAAACTCAAACCCAGAACCCTAAATCCAATAGCTCCCCGAAACCAACAACAAAAGGACTGTTACATCCGCTTCTCTTTTGCTGACTATGACCCACGGAAGTGACGACCTCGGCTTTATAGGGGTGGGGTTTAGGGAATTAGGGGATTGTAGCTGTGCATATGGGTAGTTCTCCGAACTGGGGTCCTCTTTAAAAAGTCTTTGAGGTCCCCAAAACAGTACGGCACCCTTATGAAAAGGACTCCAGTCAGGGACCCATAAAGAACTACCCATATGTAGGATTCACTTTAATGTTTAAGAGTTTCAGGCCAATAATCACTGTATAGGGTTGTATGTATTTGGTATTGCATGTGATCCGGTCGTTTCGGGTTCTGTCGGACCTTTATCTAGCATGACGTGCCCGGGTCCATGAAATCCTGAGTAGGTCCTCAAAGAGCCACATGCTGAGGTTGAAGAACAAGTACGCCCACTTGACGAACAACTCGATCAGCAAGAAGGCTGAGGCGAACAGCCGTGGATGTAGGGTTTTGTGATATATCGGATTTTCTAGGGTCTTCCAGCCCTAACCCTGAAACCTAAATCCTACACCACCATGGACTCGCATGGGCATGGCTCTTAAATCACGTCTTTGGCTAGCATTCGCCAATCTAAGCCCTCAAATGCTACAAACTACTATACTGTAGGTATGGTTTATAATAGAGGTTTCTATGGACCGGTATCCACAAAAAGAATGCAATAGTATAATATAGAAGCTTAACTAATTAACAACATTATTGCTTACGGTTCCTTGTTATAGCTAAACATAAACGAGCCCAAAACCCTATTCTAATTCTAATTATTAAGGCCCTTACATTATGCCGCAGCAGCACTACTCTAATGTTGGAAGAGCCGAGGCGACGGAGCCAAACAGCCCTGTTCAATTGAAGGTAGAAGAGACGTAGAAATCTACACCGCCAAAAATAAGGGTGCAAGACAGGCACAGTTAGCAACACGACAAACATTCGTAATATGAACAAGACAAAGGTGAACTACAGGAAGAAGCGGAAATCCCACCAACCCAGGTTTGGACACCGACATGGTGCACTACCAACCCGTTTTTGCTATCGTGGAGCAACACATGAGGTGATTGGATTTCTACGTTGAAGTCGCAAAATAACATTCCGTTGCAAAGGCCACCTCAACACACCACAACAGTGCTCGCTTGACCAAGGGGAATGGGTACCTGCTTCAGGATGCAGGAGAAGGGTTTGGCTTCAAGGGCTTAGAATCCCATGTGGCCCAGATCATTACAGCGCATGTGTAGGGTTTAGGGTTTACATATGCTTATTCAGAGACAGGAACAGCGATGGACAGTTTGGTCATGATTGAGTGGTTAGTCGACCGACGTACAGGATTTACTTGCTGGACTACACCCTCAAACACCCTCTGCCCTCGAGCTGCAAAGCTAAACGCCGAATCCGAAAGCGCACCTTGCAGCCGAAAGCTTTAAGAAACCATTAGTGAACACCGACATACTTTGAAATATCATGGAATCCTTACCGAACTCTGACCGAACCCTTACAGAACCCTTCAAGAACCCTTTAGAAACCTTCCCAGGACCGTTAAAGAACCCTTACCGACCCTAACAGAGCTTTGAAGCTGCGCGAACCTCGGAGGGCTTCGAGGAGGAGAAGGATGAGACCATGTGGCATAGTGACGAGCGCAGAGCCCGGGCTCGTAGGCTGAGGGTTTACAGCAGAAGACCCAAAAGTTGGAAACCCAATAGCCTCCATCTTTAAGAGTAATGTATAGGGAATCTGCCCCTAAACCCTAAACCCCTAAACCCCTAAACCCCTAAACCCTAAACCCTTTTGGCCTTAGTCCGGTTTCCAACCTTATTGCGCTTACGGTGGGGTGGTGGTCGGGGTCACTTCAGGGTTTAGGGTTTTGGGGTTTACCAGGAAGCCCCAATTCCCTTTAATGGTGCCCTTATGGTCCTAAATGGTGGATATTCAGGGTATGTTATGGGGGCAGTTGGGGGGTCTAAGTCGGTTTTAAGGTTCAGGGTTTAAGTCCTCGAATTTTGGCATTTGGGCTTAGGGCTTCTGAAGCCCTAAACGCTAAACCCGAGGCGTCTCTTGGAGGTTTAGGGTTTAGGGTCAAGATTAGGGGTCCGGCTTGCGCGAGAGCGACTCTCAAACCTATAAGGGAGTTTCCGAAAATAGGGGACCCCAATAAAGTACCCTAAATAGTAGGATCCTTATTTTAAGGACCCCCAAATAAGGTACCCCTAATGTTCGGAAACTCCCACAAGGAGTCCACCCCTTAAGTGAGACGGGGCTTCCCTCTCCTCTCTCCCTTTCTCCTCTGTCCCCAGAGAGCCCAATGCCCTTAATTAAGGAATGTAGCTTAAATCATAATATGAAGCCCCTTATAATTTAAGGTATATTGCTGAATTAAGGGGTATTGGGCTCTCTGGGTCCTCTTTGAGGCGAGAGATGGTTTCGGGAGTTCACTGCTGGCGCAATCGTGCGCAATCCGAGGTGGAAGTAGGCCTTGAATTCGAAAGGCGAGGGTTCACTACGTCGGTGGACAAGCATTGGGAAGTCCAGCTTCCAGGCAAATGCGCCGCGCGGAGACACACACTGGAAGCAGCGTCCCCAGCAAAGATGCGGCCAGGTGGCGGCAAGTTCCAAACTCATGGAAGAGGGGTTTCGCCAACCACAAAGACAATCTTCGTGGACTGTGCGCCGACAAGCATGGCCTGCCGCCTGAAGTCAGCGACATGGTAGCAGAACAGCTCCAAAGCTTTGACGTGTGCCGACAGACTTTTCAGCCGAGCTGAGCCGATTAGCTAAAAGGATGTGAAGGCGACCCTCACTAATGCAGTGCGTAAATGCCATTGCGGAGCAAAGCGGCGCGGAGACAGCCAGGCACAACCTGCAGCTGACTGATAAGTTCTGACGGGGGGCGGTAGACTTCGAGGACTATGCGGCAGGACTGCAAACCATTCCCAGCACAGTGTCCCTGAAGAGCATGGACTGAATGACCAGGAATTTCCGGAGAAGAAATGATTACAGCAGACAGACGGTGAACACAGCAGGGGTCCATACTATGACATTGACATTCCGGGCTTTGGAGTACTATACTTCAATACTGTTTTGGGACCTGGTACTTAAAGGGACCATTATGAAATAAAAGTCTATACTTTTTCTCCCTGGTTACTTCGAAGCCCAGCATGGGTTTCGATTTTTTTTTGTAGGCTGCTGTTTTGACATTGCGACTCCCTGGGCCGCAGTCCTCCAAGCTAAAGTTCGCATGTCCCTCTCGAAAAGCCTTGTCTTAACATCTAGAAGCAGCGCAATGTACCCCCAAACCTATTCTGATTAGCATGAGTATTCGTATTACTATTTGTATTAGCACTATGATGGCCCTTAGGTTATCCGAGCTGAGATAGTCTTCACCTTTTTCCCGCATACCTCTGGCCTGCTGGCGGCCGAGGGTCGGACAGACAGGCCGCCTAACATAGAAGCTTCTGCTAGTATTATTCCTACGGGTGCCTTATTGTAATGATGGTATAGCATACACCAACACCCTCTAATTTTTGAAGCCTCTACTAATATTATTCCTTCGGGTGCCTTATTTTGACGGTGGTATTAATATACACCAAAACCCTCTTCCAAGTAAAGAAGCCCCGATATAGCTGCCCCGAGGATACTTCGGACACCAGGAAGACCTTGGGTTCATAACAGTCTTTGCGAAGAGGTTCGTGTATTCTGGCTCAGGCTCTAAGGTTTAGGGTTTAGGGTTTGTATATTTCAGGTCTGGCTTTGAAACTGGGCTCCCTTGATGTCCTAAACTCTACGTAAACCCTCAACCCTAAGCCCGAGGTTCCAGGAGTACCTGGCCAACTCCGGTTTTCAACGCGACGGTGAGCCCGTGAAGGAATGCGGGGGGCTTCGGTTTAGGATCTTCGACCATGCCGCTACTGCTGTGGCTGCCTCCCGTACCATAAATGCTACTGGTATTTCAATCGATTATCAGCTGAAGCACTGCTGCTGTTGGTGCTGCTGCTCGTAGTATTGCTAGTCAGCTAGTCCTCGTACGAGGAGAAAGACGACGACGACAATGACGACTGCTAGTAGTGACCCTTCTGCTACTACTACACCTCCTGACCTTATCTGTCCATCTATCTAACTATCACTCTCTGACTATCTTTAAAATATGTAGATATATATATACACACAGAAAATAACACGCTACAGGCCCAGTTTTGCTTAACACACCTAAACAAACTATTTCACTGCAACAATACGGGCCTGCATTCCGTTACACACACACACACTCTCTCTCTCTCTCTGTCTATATATTTATATATGAATATGAATATGAATATGAATGTGAGTATGATTGTGTGTGAATATGCATGTGAATATGAATATAGCATACCATACTATAACATGCTATAATATGATGTGGTATATTTTGCTGGCAGCTTGACAAAGCTGCTTGTTGTCAGATGTGTTTGCCCGCGCAACTGCATTCGAACTCGTCATCGTCGTCGGAGTCGTTGCCGTGGCAAACACGCAAAGCGATCCAACGAATTTCAACCACAAATCCCAGAGACAAAAGCGAAGGGTAACTTTTTTGCAGGATCCTTGGTTGGAGATCGTTCAGCCCGCCATGAAGTTTGCTGTCCTTCGCTCTCTGGAAGCAGTTTCTTGGCCCTGGTGGGTTCATTTTTGGGCCCGTGAATGGTTAGAATTGTGTTTGGGGTATGTAATATTATAGTATAGTTGTAATGAGGATCCCTTAAAAATAATCTGGGCAGTTGATGATTCAGGCTTCTATATCCCCCTAGAGCTCAATGTACCCATATAGTATATGCTTAGACCTTAAAGGGGTTTCTATATATGCACTTAAAAGCCTAAGTATATACTGTACATACTGTATGACATGGAGCTGCCCTATACGCGTCCCTTTGCGAGTTTCTCTGCAGTTCAATAGTCGTTCTCGTTGAGTGTCGGGCTTCCGGGTAAAGGCTTGTGATTTCCCGCTTCGGGTTGAGATTTTGGTTTCAGCCCCAGAACTTAAACCCCAAACCGTTCGGGGTTTTGGGTTGAAGGTTGTGGCTTGTTTAAGGGGGCTCGACGGGCTTACTTAAGGGCTTCATCAGGTCTCGTACGGCTGTACTAAGGCATCTAGGGTTTGTAAGGTTTGCTCATGGTTTTACAAGGGTAGCCACCTGCTTTTCTTGTGCTCCAGATTTGGAACTTCGCCCCCAGCACGGAAAGTAAAAGAACGCACCATTGGGAAACCCATAGTGTGAGTATGCGTGTGTGTTGGCTCACAGCTCCAGGTGCAACGACTTAACTTAACCATTTTGAAGGGGAAATCCCAAACCCAAATCCGTCAAGTGTTTCTCCATGCTCCAGGAGTTTGCATAGATTTGGTCAGGCTCAAGTAGTTTAGGGTTGAGTGAGGATGTTCTGATCAGAACTCCAAACCCTAAACCCGAAGCCCGAAGCCCTAAACCCCAAAACCCCAAACCCTAAACCCCTCCACCCTAAACCCGAAACCCTACATCCTTAGGGAATCAGGGCAGAAGTCTGAAGTTTCGAGCTGCGAGGCACAAGACAGCGTGGTGCACCGAGCCAGCTCCTTCGAGCTGTTTGGCTATGACTTCATGGTGGACCAGGTCTGTGCTTTTTGTTTTTAGGGTTCAGGGCTCAGGGTTGTAAGGATTTGCACGGGCTGTTTTGAAGATCTTTTCAAGGGGTTTTTATCTGGCGTCTTACAGGTCTCTACATATTATCATGGGTTATAAGCAGCGCAAGAGGGGTTTGCAAGGTTGTGTGGGAGTTGTTCTACATCTCTTTTTCGAAGAGGAGCCATGCCTGCTGATGAGGAGATCTGACCAACAACAGACCTACCACATGGCTTGTTGGGGGAAGGTATTTGGGTTTGGCACGTGGTTTGCGGTTTAGAGTTCAAGCGTAAGGTTCTGTGTTCACGGTATATACCGTTTGCTTGCATGGCAAACAGCAGCTCTCAGCTATGAGCAGAAAGATAACGGACCAAATGATAAGGTTCAGGCTGGTTGTGTAGATAGTTCAGGGGTCTTGGTGATTGGTAATGCAAACCCCTTCCACTTCTGCATCGCTTTAGCACACCCCCGATCGATTATCCAAGCCTGCATTGTAGGAAACTGGTTGCGAAAAATACCAAACATATACTTTACTATACCAAAATGCACTGTCATCGACTATTGTACTTTGACTAAATGCTTTAATTTTTCATAAACAAACACTATGATAAACCACAATGTACTATACTCTACTATAAGATCATCTAGGCCTGCCAGTGGGCCCTTTTTCCCTTTTTGTAGGCCCAGGTTCCTTGTAAAGTTACCCAATACCAAAAGGGAACCCTTTTTTAATCCTAGTGGGCATCCTAGTCATTGTTCAAGGGCAGTGGTCTTTCCAGATACCGTCGAAAGTCCCACATGGCCGCTGTCAACCTCACCGCCACAATGAGTATTTAATGGGGTTTAGGGATTTTTAGGGTTTTGAGTTTCGGGGTGTTTGGGGTTTTTAGGGTTTAGGGCTTTTAGGGTTTAGGGTTCAGGGTTTCGGGGTTTAGGGTTTAGGGCCTGGGGTTCTAAGGTTATAGGGCCTAGGCGTGATACTCGCCTCAAAAGTAAGCATTGCGAATGATCATGCTAGTGCATCTAACTATGCAAACCATCGCCCATGTACACATAGAAGACAAGAGCAACCTTATGACAACGTGGCTTATCTAAACATGTCTGCATGATGTATGCCTGTATCCATGTAATTACGCATGTATCTACCTACGTATGTATCTATGCATGCGTGTGTATGCTTCAAGCCTCAACATGTCGTTGTTATGTGATACCAAGGGCGCTTCGATGTCAAACGCTAAACCCTAAACCGTGGGATCTCCAACTCCTGAGCTGAGCCCGAGACCCCAGAAATTGAGCCGATGCGCCGCGCGTACTTTTGGCTCAAGAGTGTCCGGTGGGCCTGCGTGAGAGTAGCTATAGCCCAGTGGCCCCGGGCAGACACAAAGGAAGAACCTGCTACACAGTTTTAGCATGTCAGCTTGGAGATGAAGTTCTGAGCCTCAGAAGAAGAGTGAGACTTTTCAGAACACAGAGCTGTAAACACACTTCGGTTTCCGAGTGCACAGATTGACAATGGGTTTCCCGGAGATAGAGAGCCAGAGACGGTGGGAGATGGAGGCCAAGAACGAAGCAACAGCTCAGACAGCCAATGCTGAGAACCATCCATGTTTTCCGGTAATGCTTTTATGCAAACATCGCTGCGGTCGCGGGGCATTGCGTAGCTTTCATTCATGACTCTACTCATGTAGAATATACTCTTCTATGCCAGATCATGCCAGCACTACGACGCCCACTGTGCCCTCCGGCCCCTTCCACTTTGTAAGCACTCCCAGCTCAACTTACGACTCCCGTCTAAACACGTAGCGCCAATGCCAACGCCTTTTCTGCATGGCGGCGCCACGACGAGAACTGTGGCCCAGGCTTTTGGGGTGGGCAGCTTCTAAGACTCTAATTATTAATACTAGGGTTTCTTCATGTAGCTATGTATGTATCGATCTATCGATCGATCTATCTATCGATCTACCGATCTATCGATCGATCTATCTATCGGTATCTATCTAAATATGTATATACGCGTACTTAGTTTTGAGAGTACCTGTATAGGCACCCCCGAAAGCCGGATTATACCCATAGGCCCCACAGTAGTTCCTTTTTAATACCTTATAGGATTCTAAATATGAGCCCCCAAGTATGGGGCCCATGGGTATACTATACAGGCACAGGAGCTCTGTGCAGTGTTTCTTGGGTTTGTTGGTTGGGGTTTAGGGTTTCGGCTTTTTCGGTTTTGGGGTTTTGGCTTTTCGGATTTAGGGTTTCGGGTTTCAAGGGTTCCGTTCCGGTCGTCGATTTTTTGTCTACCTGTTTTTGTGAACTCCTTCGCGGGCGTCATGGGAGTTGCGTTAAGTGGTCGTCATTAAAGGGTTTGATTTGCCTTACCAGGCGTGACTGTTCTTTCAAGGGTCCCTTTGAGGGTTTCCTGGGGCTTCTCAAAGATCCCAAAGGGTCCAGGCAACAGGATATAGTATATACTTTGGGGCCCCAGGCATCTACTAATTCAGAGCCTACTATAATGGTACACGGACCTTTATGTGCATTCCGCATTCTGTCAACAAGAGGATGAAGAATGGTGCAGCCCATGTGGGAGTTTCCGAAAATTAGGGGTACCTTTTTGGGGGGTCCTCATCATAAGGATCCTACTATTTAGGGTACTATATTAGGGTCCCCTTTTTTCGGAAACTACCATGTCTCGCTGTCTATTGGGAGGTGTTTGGGGTTCGGGTCCAGACTCTAGTTGGGTGGTTGTCAAAATTATGGTCCCTTCTTTGGGTCCTTAGTATAGTACGGCACCTAATGGACCTAATATTTAGGGTACTCAGAAAAGGGACAATAATTTTGACAAGGACCCAGTTGTTTAGCCCTAAGGGTCCATGTACCCAAATAGTATATACTTGGGGTCAATGTACCTATATAGGGAGTACTTTAAGGCCAAAGTACATATACTGTTTGGGTACATGGACCCTCAGGGTAGGTTTGGGGATTTAGGGTTACGGTTGAGGGTTTTGGGTCTAGGCCTGAGCCTGTAGCTTTAGAGCTTCTGCATCTGCTGCCACCTAGGACTGCATGCCAAGTCTGGTGGAGTCTTTGTGGGGTTCCTTCCGAGTTACCCGAAGGCTCTGAGGACTTCTATTTTTGAAGCCCACCGACCCGACCCATGCATTTTCGAGTATAGTTGAGTTTGGGTCATCTTCAGGCTTTCCGAATGTGATTGACCATACCAACCCCTGAATTGAGGTATCCCCAGGCAAGCCTTCATTCTACAACGGGATAAAGCGGGGCTTTAGGAACCCTAAACCCTAAACCAGGGCTGTTTTAGGCTTTACAGCTTTTGGGTTTTGTATTTTGGGGTTGTAGGTCCTTCAGGCCCACAGGGCTTTTTGAGTCATGGGAGTTGTTTGTTCAATGGGCACGTGGCATGTTATGCCAGTTCAGGGGTTTAGGACTAGACGATTGGGGGTTTAAGGGAACAGGGTTTATTTTTTTGTGCCGGTGCTCGGGCTGGTATTGATCTTGTGTCGTTAAAGTTCACACAATTATTCCGATAAATCCATTATTTCAGCTCTGTCGTTCGGGCTCCAAAACACCAAAATATATTAAAAAAACGTCTAAACCATTATATGCCGTTATGAACTCCTAACCCATGACGAACCCTTACAATGATGCAGCCCAGGAAACAAGACTCCAGAAAGCCGTTTTGAAGCCCGAAAATCAATCACAGCCTTAACGATCATACTCCACAGTACCTAACTGCCTTAAGATTGAATCCTGTAGACCTTAACACCTCACAGCAGAAATCCTAAATCGGAAAGCATTATAAGTCCCAAATCCTAAACCCTAAATTCTGAGTCCTCCAAACACCCAACACCCCCAACCTTAAGCCTCAACAACAAAACACACCCGGAATCCTCAACCCGAATCAGGATGATGGGCAGCAAGCGCTGAACCGTGGGGAGCTCTGTTTTACTCTGCTGCACGCAGAAGTGAGAACTGGGCTTCGGGGCATACCCTCAGGCTCCATGTACCTTTATAGTATATACTTTGGCCCTAAAGAGCTATGCGGTCACTATCTGAAGGCCAAAGTATAATACACATGTATATATATATATATATACATATTTGTTTATTTATATACATATATATGCATATATGTATATATGATATATGGGTACATGGAGCGATGGGGTTACCAGTAGTTTATAGCTTCGGTCCCAGCGGATGGAGATGCAAATCCTTCTCTAGGGCCGAGCTCTAAACCCTAAAGCTAGCTTGCTGCAGAGCAGGCAAGCCACATGCAAGATTCCGAACGTTTTGGTTAAGATGTCGGGATCGAAATTTCCCAGTTTGGGGTTTTCTAGCACCAACGTTCTGCTGCCCTAGCGTCACTCCAGACCTCAGAGTAGCAAGCCCCATTCAGAATTCATGGAAACCTAAACCACCCTAACCCTTAAGACGCAACACTCTCAGGCCCCAGACCGCCCCAGCCCTGATACAACCCTTGTAGAAATCCTGACCCTGCCAGTGCACCCCAGACCGCATGCTCAGAATTGGAGCACTTCATGGAGACGGACGATGGCCTGGGATCGCTAAAGGCGAAGCCAGGCTGGCTCGAGATGTCGACGGTTTCGCTTTTTTGGGCTCCTTTCAGAAGTTCCCTTAAGGGCTTCTACATAGTTCATTTATTTAGCTGCTTTCGCCTATCTCATTTAGGAAATTTAGTGCGCTAGGGATTAGGGTGTTTAGGGTTCGAGACTGCTGCTTTTGCCCGGGCTGATTTATTGGTGTGTGTCGGGTTTCAAGACCTCGGGGTGTAGGTTCAACCTAACTCGGGCTTTGTCCCCTTATTAAAAACCGAATAGTAGGAAAAAGGCTGCCCTTATTATGAAGGGGCTATTCAGGAACCTAGATTTTTCGTTTGGGGTATCGTGTTTATAGGGTTTAGGGCCAGTTTAGGGTTCGATAGTTAAGGTCAAGGTTTCCAAGCTAGGATTTTGAGTTTGCCTGCCGGCACTGCCCTAAACCCCAAAACCACAAACCCGAATTCCTAAACCCGACAAACTCTACACCGGGTAGTGCTGGGCCGGAGCCTTTCTCTCTCCACCCGAGATCCTAAACCCTATAACCGCGCTTGCCTATAACCCTAAGGCCTCTATAGAGACCTGAGCTTTGGAGTACCATACTTTAATACTTTTTTCTTTAGCCTTTTTCTTAAAGGAACCATTATGAAATAAAAGTCTATACTTTTTCTCCCTGGTTACTTAACAGCCCAGAGACTGCACCCTAAGGCCTTAGCGCCTTTAGTACTGCACCAAACTCGGAGGCCCTGAACACTAAGCCCTCTGTCGATTCTCGCTTAGCCCTAAACCCGAAGCCCTCTACCCTAGACCCTAAACCCAATTCTCGCTTCCGTCTGTGGAGGTGCTTCACCCGCTCTCTCCTCCGATAATGCGTCGGAGAGTTTCCGGAAAGTCGAGCAGCACCGCGGGAAGCATGGAGTTTGAGATTCAGGGTTTGGGTTTTCGGGTTCAATTTATGGTTTCAGTAGGGTGCAGGTTTTTCTTGCCCTTAGAAGCTCCAAAATACAAAGTTCATCGTTGAGGCAAGCCGTGCTGTCCGAGATGACCGTACCACCGCAACAGCCTCGGTTTGGGGTTTAGGGCTAGGGGTTTAGGGTTTAGGGTTTAGGTTACGCTATGGTTCTGATGACTCATGTTCCGACGTTGGGCCACAAGACCACATGATTGTTTGTTGTGTGGGTGTGGTTTTATACTTTGAGTTTGGGGTGTAGGGTTAAGGGCTTTAGGGCTTCGGGTGGCGGATGCCATGGTTGGCGGGGAATTCAACCTCGATCCCAGACGGAACCCGCACCGCCATCTTGAATCAGGCACCCAAGCCTGCAACAGGGTATGGTTCATGAGAAGCCAAGTGGATTTAGCAGGTGTGATCGTTGCTGCGATTAGGATGACCACAATGGGGGGTCTTTTCACCCAACCCTCACAGTCAATGCATGTCAAAGCAATTATTGCTTTGGGATGGGTCCTTTTTCCTTGGGCCCTCGGGGTAAAGTATATGGGAGCGAAAAAGCACGCGAGACCGAAGAAAGACCGATCCTTGCTATCCTGGACCCCTCAACAAGGTACCCATCACAGTTCCAAGGATCCCGAACAGCCTACCTTGTTAAGGGACTTTATCGAATAAGAAACCCCTAGGCAGGATTCGTAGGGTTCAGGTAAGACCCTAAATCTTGAATCCTTAACCCTAAGCCCTAGAAAATGCTACACTCTAAACCTCAAAACCCTGTCTTTAAAGCCGAGGGCAAGCAATGTGCCCACACCTTCGAATATCCCTTGGTTAAGAGATGCACCTTTAAATATAGTAGGATACCGAATGTGATTTAAGGTATATTTCTTACTTCATTAGAGGGATATTGAAAGGTCCGGGTGTGACTAAAGACTTGATTCTCTCCTAGTCATAGTTGGAGAACATTTTACATATTTCTGGGTACCTTCTCCCATTGCAATTGCGGAATAGAATTTTGAATTTTGCTGTAGCACTGCAATCCCAGCCATGAGCTAGTCTCCTTGATTTCTGAAGTTCGTCCCTCGGGCACCAGGGCAGTTGTGGTGTGGGACTTAGGATTTATAAGCTTGAAAGTAGAGACCGGCACCGTGCGCTTCCCCGTCTGTCGCACAAAGGTGAAGGCCATGCAGAAAGATAGTTTCACCCAATGTGGGAAAGCCACGACGTTTCAGGGCACCAACAGCATTACCGAGCTACCTCTCGCGGAGAAGCGGAAGGTGTTGGGTTCCGGAGCTGCCGCGAGTGAAGCCCCTGAGGACTGAAAGGAAAGATTCCGGGAGGATCAGCCGCTGTGCTGGCAAGAAAGCAATCCCATTTGCTTTTGGCAAACTGTGCTGGACGAGTTCCTTGCAGGTGCCGTCTTCGACATGACAGCTGGAAGCGGCGCTCTCTCAGCAAAGGCATCGTGTATCACGGACTATGCCTGAACAAAGAGCACCTGCAATCGCCCCAGGTCGTTGCGGACCGTGCGGCCTGTGGTCTCATCACGGTGCAAGGTTCCAGCTTGTACTCGGAGGAGCTTGCCGGTTCCTTCAAGAAGCACTTGGCAGACGTCATCCGCAGGTGATGAGTCTCCTTAAACCTGGGGTTCTAGATGTCGGGTGCATCTTTTATGGTTCAGGGTTTATAGGATTTAGAGCGGGGATCTGCCGTTCGGGGTTTAGGGTTTCAGGGGTCAGGGCTGAAACCGTTAACTTGAACCCGCAACCCTTCGCTTAAGGCCCGGAAAGGCCCCAAAAAAGCCTGGTATGCTATAGTCTCTGTGTCCGAAGACCTTAAATCGCGACTCGTTGCAGCCTTCAGGTGGCACAGGTGGTCAGCCAAGCCTGAGACATTAAATGTTTTTCACTTAATTCCTAAATCGTCAAACCTTGTAAAAGCCCACAAACCCTAATACACATGGAACAATCTCTAGGGCCTATGCAACCGACAGTGAACCCCAGAAGGTTGGAATTAGGATGATTAGCTGGGGGAAACCCCTATATAAGGGTCTGAGGAGAATAATGTTTTAACTTTCTGGCTTCTACTGTACTGTCTGAAGCTTTTAGGGGCTTTTCAGGTTTAGGGCTCTTAGGGCTTACGGCTCTTAGTGTTTAGGGTTCAGAACTTAGGGCTCTTAGGGTTTTACGCGACAGTTCTCGAGCCTCAAGACGTTCCGAAGGTCTGCGCCAAGCACTGCGGCCGGCAGCGGCAGTCTCCCACAGCTGAGGTTTTGGGATTCGGGGTTTGCACTATGAGGCTTTCGGTTTAGACTTTGGGGTTTAGGGTTTGGGGTTTATAGGCTTGGCCTGTACTTCGCTGTACAGGATCTTGGGTTGGGCATAGGTTGTTTTGAAGACCGGGCGCTCTGTGGAACTTGTTGCTTCCTATCTACCTCTTTCAGGACTTACACAAAGAATTCATAATACGGATCCCTAAAAGAGTACGTTCTTTAGGGTCCAGGAAGTCGTTGTTAAGAATGAAAACAATCTACATGTTGTTGTGCAGGGTCTCGACTTGCAGAAGACAAGAAGGAGGACTGAGAATCCTTGCTTTCCGGATTGCCTAATCTCAGTCCCGTCATAGGAGTACAGTTACATAGCTTAGGACGTCATCATCATGAATACAAGGATCGTCGTCTTCTAGAGCTTTACTGCGGACACCGTCTGTACTCAGGCTATGATCTTTGTCTACTGATTATGTTGTGTCTTTGCTTGTGTCGGTCCTAAATTGTTCCGGGCGACTTGCGTAGAACCATGTCATAATGGCCAAAATAAATACCAATGTGATTCCCAAGGGTTCCTTATTGTTGTTTTCGTCAAATGTACACCGGAACTTTATTCCAGTTATTAAGGCCCCTATCTGATCCAAATTTGATGAGTCCGAATGACACCCTAGCGGTTTAGTGGCTCGAACCCTGGAAGGCCATTAAACACCCCAGAGGAACTGGTCTTGTTTTAGCCCGTGGGCCCAGATGCCAAGAACGCCTTGATTTAGGGCTTCGGGGCGCCGACCTGGTTCAGCAACTGCTTACGGCCCCATAGTAGTTCCTTTTGGGGATTATACCTTATAGGATTAAAATATGAACCCCCGAAAAGGAACTACTAAGGGGCCTCTGGGTATACCATCCCTCCAGGTGGATGTTGCATCGGCCCTGGAAAATGCGGAGCAGTCAGATTTTGGGGGAGCTCAACCGTAAGGGTCCATGTACCCAAATAGTGTATACTTTGGGCTCAATGTACCTATATAGGGAGCGCTTTAAGGCCAAAGTATATACTATTTGGGTACATGGACACTCAGGGCAATGTAGCGGCCATCACAGTGGCCGGAGTCCACGTCAAGAACCAAAAAGCATGGTGGAAGCTCCGGGTTGCGTTTGTGAAGAGTCACAACGCTAAGCTTCCGGTTTCCCAGAGAGCCCAATACCCCTTAATTCAGGAATATAGCTCAAATCATAATATGAAGCCCCGCATAATTTAAGGTATATTGCTTAATTCGGGGTATTGGGCTCTCTAGGTTTCCCTAAACCCTAAACCCTCGTTTTAGGGTCTGGCAGTGGCCGGGACCCTGAGCCTCAGGAAACGGCCCGAAACTATCGTCACCGCCGATTTTCGCATGCTAAGTGGTCTGGACGAAAAGCTGGTTATAGCCCTAAACCCTAAACCCTAAACATCCCTAAACGCACAAATCGAGAAATGTACCAAGTTAAAAAAAAACATCCCGAAATTCTAAGCCCGTTTCATAGGGCCTTCAGAATTGTGGCTTTTGGGTATCGCTGGTCTGGATTCAGAGGATCCCCAGTCGATGATAGCGACAGCCCGGTACCCCAAAGCCTAAGCCGGTGATTAGTGATATGGGAGTTTCCGAAAATTAGGGGTACCTTATTTAGGGTCCTTATAGTAAGGATCCTACTATTTAGGGTGCTATTTTAGGGTCCCCTATTTTCGGAAACTCCCATATTGGGAGGGGCGTTATAAGGGTCGTAGAGTAACAGGATTCAGGGTCCAGAGTCTAGGGCCCAGTTTAGGGCTTCCACTTCAGAAGGAGCTACCCATAGGCCCCTTAGTAGTTCCTTTTTGGGGTTTAGGGTTTAGGGTTTAGGGCAAAGGTAACCCCAACAAAAGGAACTACTTTGGGGCCTATGGGTAAGCTGTCGTGCTTTCGCCATCGCAGGCTCGCAGCGCCGACAGCACCGACGATTCCCAGCGAGGTTCCGTCTTGGGTTGGGTTTAGGGTTGAGGGTTTAGGGTCTGTGAGCTTGGCAGTTCCTTATTCCATCTGACCACCGGCTGCTTGAACCCTTGGAGTTCTTGTCTCTGAACCCCCTGACCCTAAACCCTGTAGAAAGAACCCCAGCAAGCGAAACCCGAAACCAAGAACTCCCGAGGGCATCTAGTTTCGGCGGGCACTCCGAACTCAGTTTTCGCTCCTCTGGACTTGACAGCAGCAAATACGGGCTTGATTTTTTCAGCCGTTCATGTCGGCTTCAGCGGGCTTTACAGGGTGTCTAGGGGGGTGATTAATATTCGTTATGTTTTCTGTTTGGGGGGGGGGGGCTCTTTGTGGATGTCTCAGAATGACCTCCTGTTACTCAACGTCCATTTTCGGACCGCTTCTTTACTGCAACTACACTCAGTACACGATCCCCGAAGCTCTGTCTCATAGTAGATTATTCTCTCAAGGAACCCTTATATTAGTAAATAGTTCCATTGCTTGAGCATTTCCGTCTGCATCCATGTTTTGACTGGATCATTGCATAGCAGCTATTTTCGTTTGGGAGAAGCACAGCAGACGGAATAACGATCATGGTAGTCAATGAGACGGGAAAACAGAACAATGAGCAGAACATTATAATCATGCTACAGATGCTAGGGGTGCGGTGGCGATGACGATAGTTATTAGGAAAGTGGTCCTGGCGACGATGCTTATTCGGCTAAGGACTTCACTCAGATTGGAAAAATTAAGTGTTAAAAACACCGAAAGCCTGCAAACGTAGCTAGTACTGAGCGCTGAGCCAGTAGTACTTACTTATGTAGTCGTTATCACTGAGAAGTACCCATACCCTAGAAGCCGAATCCTAAGCCTTGGAAAACCGGTGAAAACCTAAGCCAGAGAAGCCACCTGCCCTGATTGGCAGGGTAGCCGGCTTCACGTCCCGGACATTCGAGGTTGGCTGTTGTTTTGATTGTTGCACCCTTGTGGAGATCTTGTAGAACCGTTAGAGCAACCGCGTAGAGACCTTATATAGAGCCCTTGTTTTGGAATTGCTGGAGACAGCCTCATAGTACCGGAAGATCTGCCAGAGACAGTGGTGAATCGGCGAAGTCACTAAATTCCTTGCATCCTGTACCTTCGATTTTTATTTGACCTGATGGGCAGTAGTAGAGTGTGAGTTCTATGTTTTTACAGGGTCTCAGCAGTGTAAGGAACATGTCTGTGTTGAAGAGCATTGGGTTCACTCTGTGCGGACGTGCGGGTAAACCATAAGCCCTGTTCCCAACGTGAGTGTAGGATGGGGGCTATAATGGGTGTTGAGCTCTTAAATTCTGATGCTGGGCAAAAGCTCTCGGGTTCGACATGGCAGAAGAAACGGGTAATGAGCAACCCTGACTGCATAGCTTTTGAAATTTCGGACTAGGCCTTCGGGAAACGTAGGACCAACTGACCAACTTAGGGTTCAAATCGAGAACGACACTCGGCTGAGCGCCTTTGTTTTCTGGGCTTCGAGGGCCTCTATTTCGAATCTTGCACTCCCGGAAGCTGTAGACATCCTCGATCCACCGTCGCTAGGTATAACCCCCAACCCCACATCCAGACCTTCCGATATGCCCTAAATAAGGAATATACCTTAAAGTATAGTAGGATCCCTCACATGATTCAAGATCTATTCCTGAACTAAGGGATGATGGAAGGTCTTGGCAGCCCAAACACGAAGCCTCAAACCCCAATTTCAACACCCTAACCCAAAAGCCGTAATCGGGAAGAGTAATGTCTCGGAACGAATCACTCAGCGAAGGCCTTGGGGCTTAGGGTTTTCAGAAGCTCAGCAGCCGAGTAGGTGACCTTGAACCTCTCTTTGGGGTACTACGTACAATCCTTAGTTCTCCTATGATACTGGACAACCAGGGAAGGACTCATTTTGCTGAACTCCTTCTTTGCCACAACAAAATCCTAACTGAACCCGACCTGACCCCTAAACCCCAAAGCCTCAGCCCCAAACCGGAAGCCTCAAAAAATAAATCCGGAAGCCTAGACCCCCATCCCTAAACCCTAATCCCTAAACTCTGAGTCCGTAGCTCTACACACGAAGCTGCAACTGATCCCCAAACTGCTTCGCCTCCGAAGCTCCGGAGGCAAGGACGAGGAAGATTCGGAGGATGACTTTGAAATCCACACCGTTTTCCTCGGCACCTGGGCTGCGCTTCGATGTTACCCTTATAGAACCCTGTAGCACCCTTCTAGAGACCCCTCCAGCTCGATTCTCCGGCCTTTCTTGCGATTCGTGGCTTTCATAGGGATTTAGGGTTCAGGGTGTTAGCGTTCAGGTTTCTAAGCCTTTTAGGGTTCAAGGATTTAGGCTTCAGGGTTTTAGGGTTCAGGGTTTTGCTGGTTTAGGATTTAGAGTTTCAGGGCTTTGGGGTATTGGTTGTGGCTCAGGGTGTTAGGTTTTGGATTTTCGGGTTTAGGGATGTGGATGTAGCACGCTCACTTGTCCCACAACATCCCTCTCAGCTTTGCTCCAAACACGGCATAACCCGGGGAACATGCAAGAAGGGAGCATAACAGCAAGTTGCACGGATGCATCCAAATACATATGTGTACATGCATACATGTGTGTATATATATATATACGTATATTTGTTTATTTATACGGTGGTTAGTTATTTATGTGTTCATGTTTGTTCGTTTGTGCATCGTATTTTTCGCTTCTGTTAATGTAGATGTTTGTTTCGTTATCTACGTATTCATACTGTTTCTGTAGTGAGGTATGTACTTATTTTTTAACTCGTGTATTCATTCATTACTTGTTCATGCATTTCTGGATGTGTTTATTCATATGTGTACTTTATTAGTTTGGTTCTGTGTACCTATACATCCACAGTATGGGTGTACACATTAATTATGTGTCATATAGACATGTACGTCCTGTTACTCGACCAGAAGATCTTAAACCCCTAAACTCTAAACCCTAAACCCTCTTGCGAGGAGGTGAAGGCACCACCACGGACCAAAGCACCACTCCAGCGGCTGCGCCGAGTTCCGGGTGACGGCCTTGTTTGATTGTTCTTGTCCTGCTTAGTGCTTGGGGTTTAGGGTTTTGCATTGGAGTTTTGGTTTCATGAAGTTTTTTGTTATTCAGCCTTAGGGTCAAGCTGGGCTACATGACTGTATTCTGCAAAGTTCCATCCCGATGAGGTTTTCGTTGCTATAAGCCCTAAGCCGTACTCTGAAACCCAAACGTCCGTAGAGCGGTGCTGCGAGCACGGCTGCAGTAACGCCAAACGGGTAAGAAGAGGCCTGGTCATCATACGAGAGCTCGAGAGGCTCAAGTACTATGTACCCCTTTTGGGGGTACCTACTTTTATCGGTAGGATCTGTTTGTTATATAACACATGATTTAGTTGTTTTAAAGTTCGGATTTTGACTTTGAATGCAAAGCTTTTCGGACGTTCAGGGTTTATAAGGGTTTCTGGCACCAAAAGAGACAGCTTGAGATCGATAATTTCATGTCCGGTAATCCGTGAATCGCAACACCTCATGCTGGATAGGGAGCCAAATAGAGTAAAGGAGCTGTCCTTGCAACAGGCTGGTGGGTGTTTGCGGCATGTACGGATTGTCCAGATCTTCACATTATGACATGTACCTCAACGGCCTCAACATTCAAATGTTCCTTGTACGTTTGCAGGGTCCAGAGTGTGATTCAAGCAATGTGCAGGGCCCCTACTTTTCAGGATCTATCTTGAGAAATAACCCTCAAAAGAAGGGTTGGGGTCTCATGAACGGCTCGTGTCTGCACTCTTTTCCGTGGAAGTCCATTCGGCCGCCTAGACTCGCGGTAAGCCTCAAGATGCTCAATCCTAAACGCCCTCAGCTATAAACCCGAACGAAAGGTCTTCAACCTCAAAATCATATTCTACCAACAATAGTGACAACCCCAAGCCGCGACCCCGCAAAAGCACAATTCGACAGCCCCTAAGCCGTCAAGAAGCATGAGCAGCTAAGGCTGAAGAACTCCAAACTCGAACCAGCAAAACCTTCATCCTAAAAGACCTACCCCGAAACTCAAAACCTTCGAAACCCTTCCAAACCTCAGAAACCTAAAGACCTAAACCCTAAACTCCCTAAGCCTAAAAGAAACTTAAAAACGAAACAACTGACCCAGGGTTGGCCAGCCACTGCCCAAGAGCGCAGTAAAGGACGGCCATCCTGGATGTTCTGTAATGTAGGAACCTGATCAAGAAACCTTGGGCCTTTATTTGGGTTCCTTATATGAATCCTACCATTTTGGGGTTATAGTATAGGCCCAGGGTTTCTTAATCAGGTTCCTACTTTAGTCAGAAGTGTAGGGTTTAGGTCAGTTTAGGTTTAGGGTTTGAGGGTTTAGGGTTTAGGGTTTCGGTATGTAGTCAGAAGTTTTAGGATGCAGGGTTTCTGTATATAGTCAGAGTTTACGGTTTAGGGTTCAGGGCTGAGGGTTGGGTTGGAGTTACGCGGTTGAGCGAGGAGTCTGCAGGTGGGCTTCAATAGGCTTCTATGAAGGGGTTTCGGGGATGTTTAGTCATAAGGACCCTTAGAGGGGTAGGGAGGAGTAGGGGGGCTGGATGTCTATATTTAATAAGGCCTATTTAAGGAAGTCCGCCCTCTCCCTTAGCCCCGTAAGGGTCCGTACGTCTACCAAATACAAGGGGTTTCATGTGGGTTCAGCTCACGCGCAAGGGTTCTATAGGGGAACTGTAGAAATTATAGGGGGTTTCGGAGTTTCAGAAGGGTCTAGTTCAAGTTTCAGGTTTTAGGGCTCAGCTCGATGTTCACAGGTCGTTAGTAGAGCATGCATTAAAGTGTTTAGCATCCTAAGACTCTAGGTACTGAAAGATGCGTGCAAGTATTTTCGAGCCCCGAAACAACAGTCCACGCTATTTTCACGGACAGGAGGAGCGGTCGCTCATGTCTGCGCGATCGCGGTGGGCTTAGTCCCGGGTAGTTGGGGGGTTTGATATGAAACAAACCTTCGGGTTTGTAGAGGTTTATAAGGGTTTTTAGGGTCTTATAACAAACTATAGGTTTCCGAAAGGGCTTTAAACAGGGTATGTGTTAAGGTTTCGGGTGCTCCAGACATGTTCCTTAGGGTTTCTTAGTCGAGGGTCTTAGGGTTTACATGAAGTAGGGTTTGTGTTGGGCCTTGTTGAGTGCATACAAGGATCTTTAGTCAAATTGGTGGGTGCAGTTGGGGGGTCACGCATTGTATTTCGCCGGGGTACTTTTTTTTCGGATTATCTGGCCCAATTTCATGATGCGGGTTCAACTTTTTGGGCATCGAGTAACACCTAAAAACCTTAAGCCTTGGGGTCCAGAACCTAAGGCTCCATGTAGTATAGACTTAGGCCTTACAGGGGTTCCTTAAGAGGTACTCCAAGGCATATATATATGCAATATTTGTTGGTACTTATTATGTATATTTAGGTACGCGGAGCCTTGAACCCCAAACCCTAAAGAGCTTTGATGGCTGTTAAATCCTGCAGAACGGATCTGAAGCTCACCGCCACCCCTCCCGAATCAAATACACCTACACACAAACTGAAACTAAAACAGTCTATATTTTGGCCTTAAAGTAGTTCCTGTATAGGCATTGTGGGGCCAAGGTATATACTATTTGGGCACAGGGACCCTTAGGGTAGTACGGAGGCATGAGCCATCAGCAATAACATTCCCCTAGAGTCCTGAAACAAGGCTACTTGGAGGATCATGGGACTTAGTAAGTAAGGTTATAAGCTCCTTATTTGGGGTTATAAGTAGTTATAAATATAGTTACCCTAATTATAACCCTAGTTACTAAGTCCCATGATCCTTCTATTACGGCCCCTACAGAACTATGAAGCTCCTGCCACGGAAAGACTGTGTTCAAACTCAATGTGAGGGTTTAGGGTTCAGGGTTGAGGGTTTATGGTTGAGGGTTTGGGGTTTAGGTTTAGGGGTTTAGTGGTTTAGCGAGGCACTATGCGACTGTTGTGAAGAATAGTAGGGCTTTGGATTAATGTTGCGGGCTTACTGTAGGGTTCACACCCTCACACAGGTTCTCTGACACATCCTGCGAAGCCTTTTCAATAGACAGCAAGAAGTCCTCACATGGATCTAACACCCTGTTAAACTGTTAAATTTTGCAATATCCAACCGACGCACTGCGAAGGCTTCCCCCAAACATGCCGAAGATATCCGAAGTCACAAAGAACACGGCGGTCGGCAATATGATTCGGAAAGAACGCCTCCGGCAACCACATGAACAAATCCTAAACCTCACTAGCCCTAAACCCCACGCCCTGAACCCTAAACCCTTAACCCCAGGCCCTGACACCTACATCCTAGCCCATGAACCTTAAACCCAATGCCCTAAACCGTAAACCTTTTTATAGATGCCTCTTAGGAGCCCTTGTAGATCCCTTTAAAGGAACCCCTATGGCCCCTAAACCCGAAACCCTAATACGAAAAGAACCTGGGCTGAGGAGCCAGCCGGCTACCATCGAGGTACCCCAAGAGTTTCGGGGGGTGTTCCTGCGGGGCTTTAGAGTTTGGGAGCTAGACTGTTTATAAAGTTCAGGGATTAGGGTTTGGAAGTTTATGGTTTAAGGTTTGGGAGTGATTGTTCAGGGTGCAGAGATTAGGGTTTGAGAGTTTAGGGTTTAGGGTTTGGGAGTTATTGTTTAGGATTCAGGGATTAGGGGTTTAGGGTTTAGAGTTGGGGGGATTAAGATGTAGGGGTTCGAAGTAGGGCTTCACTGGGGATATCGATAGAGCAATGGAGGGGCTTCAACAATTTGGAATAAGGTTTGTGGTATAGCAGAGGACGAAAGAGCACAAATAAATAAGGGGTTTACATGACGCTTCCTGCTGTTGCGCTGCTGCAGTTCCTGCTGCTGCTTCGAGGTCCTGCCACTGCTGCTACTGCTGCTGCTACTGCTACTACTGCTGCTGCTGCTGCTACTAGTACTGCTACTCCCATTACTCCTACAGCTCCTGCTCCTGCTCCTGCTCCTGCTCCTGCTGCTGCTCCTGCTCCTGCTCCTGCTCCTTCTCCTGCTGCTGCTGCTTCTACTGCTACTGCTACTGCTACTGCTACTGCTGCTGCTGCTGCCGAAATTGCTTCGGGAGTTTTGGAAGATGGTGCTCCGGCTTCAGATTTTTGCTGCTGGATGTTGCCCACGAACGAGCAAGCCCCCTCAAATACAGCCCCCACCTCTCGCAGCGAGCAGGCCAGCATCCTGAATGGCGATGGATCTGGCAACTCCTACATCCCCGGGGCCTGGGTTTCACAGGCGCCTGCCCGCAAAACTTGAGGGTCTACAGCTGCGACCGGGCCCCAGCCGGAACCCTATCTGAAAGGTCGTTCTCAGTGACGACTGTAGAGCTTAGGGAAGTATCTATCCAGTGAAGGGGATCCCGTCAACCCCAGACCGGACAAAAACCTCCCAAGGCTCGTGTTTCGGGTTTTAGGGGTCGTTGACCAGCGACCCCGGTACATGCAGAGCAAAGTAGTAGTGGTATCGGTAGCAGTGGCAGTAGCAGTAGCAGCAGCAGCAGCAGTAGCAGCAGCAGCAGTAGCAGTAGCTGTGGCAGTGGCAGTGGCAGTAGCAGTAGCAGCAGCAGCAGCAGCAGTGGTAGTAGTAGTAGTCGTCGTCGTCGTAGTAGTCGTAGTACTTCGTAGTTCGTAGTAGCAGTAGCAGTAGCAGTAGTAGTAGAAGTAGTAGTAGTAGTAGTAGTAGTAGTAGCAGTAGTAGTAGTAGTAGTAGTAGTTGTAGTTGTAGTTGTAGTTGTAGTAGTAGTAGTAGTATCCTTAACCGTTTGCGCCGAACCAGAACAACAGGGATTAGATCAACAGGGCTTATATGTAAAGGGCCCAAAACCTTATTTATGTTCGTATTTGGCAAACTT
>BGNK01005773.1:0-22576 GCA_003297005.1 Symbiodinium sp. clade A Y106
GGCAGCCCTGCATCATATATATATATATATACATGCATACATACATATGTGTGTATGTGTATGTGCATGTGTATGCATGTCCCTATCTCCGCTCGCAGTCAGAACTGGGGGCCTAGATCCTGCCCAGAAATCCAGCTCACCCCTCCCCAATGCGAACAACCCCACCACCCCCCCCAAAGAACCCGAGCAACTAAGGGCTTAGGACTCATAGGGTTCAAGATTTACAGTAGAAGCTGGAAAGTTGGAACATCATTAGCCTCATGCCCTTAAAGTAAAGCCAAGGGAATCCCAGCATGAATCCTCCTAAAACTATGTTCCAACTTTCTGGGGTTCACTATAAGGTTTATAAGAGTTGAGGCCTCGAATCCCTAAACCTAAACCCTAAACCCTAAACCTTAAAGAACACTGAACCCTCAGCCGTACGCCTTGGGGCCGAAAATTGGTACCTTGGAAGGGCTGGATTTCGGGCTCCGCGTTAATGCAGGAACCTGATTAAGAAACCTTGGGCCTTTCATTACGGCTCCTTATATGAATCCTACCATTTTGGGGTTATAGGCCCAGGGTTTCTTAATCAGGTTCCTCCATCATGTCGGTTCTACGGTCCTTTGAAGGTACTTTCGCGGCTTCCATCAGGTGATCTTTCCCAATTACTGTAGAGTCTACGGACGGTGGATTGAGGATTTGAGGTTTCTGGTGCAGTTGGTTAAGGTCCTAAACCCTAAACCATTGTGGGTTGGAGGTTCTGGCTGCGTAGGGTTTGGGGCTTTTGGGGTGTGCATTGTTGCAGCAGGCGGAAGAAGCGGAAACCCCTCTTCAGAGCCACCGGGAACGATTTGGAATAACCCTAACCCCTAAACCCTAACCCCTAAACCCTAAAAAACACGACAAAATGGGCAACGATATCTTTAACCTCTAGCCCCCAAGCCCGGCGAAAGCCTAGGCTATGACCCTTAAGTTCAATTATATTCAGGGTTCTGGTGGTTTAGGGTTTTGGGTTTAGGGTTTTACCGTAGGGCTCCTCTAGAAACTTGGTCAGTATCATGGAAATGGGGGTTGATCAAAATTATGGGCCCTTTTGGGGTCGGTATTATAGTATATTCCTTATAGTCTAGGGGACCAAAAGGGAACCATAATTTTGATCAACCCCCAAATATTGGTCATAAAGAAAGCCCTGCTTCATAGAAGTCCCAAGCAGTTCCAAACCACAAGGCTCCACGTAGTACCGTTTTGAAACCTTAACCCCTAAGTAGGTACCATGTAGAAACGCAGAGTCTTAGTGGAAAGCAGGGCCCAAAGCCTAAAGCTTAAGCCGCGTTTATGTCAGAAGCTGCCTCAAAGGTCCTGACCCTCGCTTCTTTGGTCTTGGACTTTATAGGCTTGAAAGGCTGTTGAAAGGGTCCTCGAACGGTGTTGTACTGGGTTCCACGGGATTGCATAGCAAAGCTTAATGTCCGAAGACGAAGACGAAGCCGCCGGCCTGAGTACCTCATGCAGTTTTGTGTCATTGGACCCGACTCAGCTCCGGCGTCGGTTTCCGGTTGAGGGTGAAGATTAAGATTGGATGGACAAACAGGTTTAGGGTTTAGGAACTCTAGCCCCCCCGAGGATTTCGGATTTAGGGTTTAGGGAGCGGCTGAACCCTTTACCCTTGAGACCACGCTGCTGTGAACTTGTACATGTTGGACTGGTCCAGGTACTTGTCCTGAGCTTGTGACTTGAAGGATCAAGGGACTTCGTATGTAAGTTACAAGTATAGCACAACAAAGACAATGGGGTAACTCTACTTCCGAGTCTACTTCTCTCAAGCTAGTGCAGGTACCTGCAACATCTTGAAACAGAGGCAGAGCCCAAACAACTCACAACCCAAAGCATCAAAGTCATATACTAGGTTCCTGAGTAGCCCCTTTATTTTCCTGGTCCTACTGTTTGGTGTTAGAAAGGGGAACTAAAAAGGACGAAAGGGTACTACTCAGGAACCTTGCTTGTCTTTTGGGCAAACTTCATGAAAGTCTTTCGAAACCTGGAGGTCTCCTAGCTCAACCTTTGAAACCATGGGCCCCCAGTATGGGCCCTTAACCTTGGGATCCTTATATACCTAGTATATACCCTATATAGACTCTTAAGGGTCCCTAGGGTCCCTAGAACCTCCTCAAAAAGGCCTAAGGGTCCATATTAGGGGCCCATACTTCCAACCTTGGACTAGCATACCAAACGGGTCCAAGTACGCTATGATGGGAGACGCGGGCTTTACCCCCCAAACCGACCGTTAAACCTAAACCCTAAACCCGACACCTTCCATAAGAAAAAAGTTTAGAGCTTCGCACTTCGGCCGTGGGTGATCAAGATTGAAGGGTTTAGGGTTTAGGGATTAGGGGTTTAGGGTTTTAGGGAGCAGTAGCCCCACCCTGCAAACTAGCCCCTTCATGGTTTTTGGGAGAAACCCTTCGACTTCGAGGCATCTGGGTCCCAACAAAGATGGCTCAAGATTGACCCTACCTGGACCCTAGATAGCATGTCATAATAAGGGATCCTAAACAAGCAGGTTGCATCGGGTCCAGGTAGTCCCTTAATCCCTAGCAACCCTATAAACCCGAATCGCTGGATCCCTACTAGGAGGTTCATGGGAAGTGATAAGTGGGGGTTATCAGTAGGGAATCTCTAGTCTTATAATCCGCATTCGGGGGCTCATAACCCCTATTGTAACTACGCATAACCTGCACGAACTGCGCGAACCTCCAAGTATCATGCCTGACACTTTCGAGCTATTCTACGCAGGTTTTGTGCGGGATCCGAAGGCGAGCATCCATGGTGAAGAACCACTCTTGGCCTTCCGGGCCAACTAAGTAGACCATATCGATGGCAAGGAAGTTTACCTGCAACACGGATTTGTGTTAGGGTTCAGGGGTCCGGGGCAAGACGCAAACAAGCATGCCGTCCAAAATTTGAAACCTTTTAGGGAACCCCAAAACAGAAAAACATGTCGATGGCACAGAAGTTTACCTTCAAATGCTTAAGAGGTCAGGGCTTAGGCGCAACAAAGTTCACCTGCAAACTTAGCGAGGGTTTCTTTTGCCTTCGGTTCAACATGCTGAGGAAATGCCAAACTAGCAAACTACACTACCATGTCGATGGCAAGGACATGTATCCGCAAAGGTTTAGGCGGTTGGGTTTAGTGGCAGGAAATTTAACCTGCAACCTTAGTAAGGGTGTCCTTTCCTTCTTTGATTCAAGAAACCCACAATAGAATGCCATAAATTACCAGCATGTCGGTATCCTACCAGTACTCCTACCATTACATGTTAAAGATACGCTTTCTTTGCGAGCTCGATCCCGAAAATAGGGGACCCTAGTATAGTACCCTAAATAGTAGGATCCTGATTATAAGGACCCCAAAAAAAGGGTACCCCTAATTTTCGGAAACTCTAAACCCCTATGGAGCCCTTTAAAGGAACCCTTATAGTACCCTTCAAAGGAACCCTATAAGGTACCCCCTAGTTTTCGGAAACTCCCATTTTCAGATCCCCTAAAGCCTAAACCGTAGGGCCGCACGACCGGTTGAGGGCCTCGAAAACCTAAACCCTACCCATCCCCTAAAGCCCAAACTTGCGAGGGATCCCAATCTCCGAGGCGTGGGGTTTAGGTTTAGGGTTTAGGTTTAGGGTTTAGGGTTTACGGTTTAGGGTTTACCCTCTTGGGTTTAGGATAGTAGTTATGTAGCTCAATATTTAGGGGAGTTTATGATTTTTATGTACTTGGACCCTTAGGGCTAGAACTAAGCCGGAAACTTGGAGGATCATGTGACATAGTAAGTAAGGTTCCTTAAAGGGCTCCTTACACGGATCTATAGGGCTCCTTATAAAAGGGATCTATAGGGTTTAGGGTTTTGGGTCTACTGGGAGGATCATATGACATAGTAAGTAATAGGCTACAAGTACGGTAACTATACTTTTAAGTACTTATAACCCCAATTAAGGTGCCTATAACCTTACTTACTAAGTCCCATGATCCTCCAAGAAGGGATGGCCCCCGCACCCAGCCAGCCTTGAAGATGCCGCCCAGCTTCTTGTAGCCTAGCCTCGCGGATTTCTGTAGGGTTTAGGGTCGACTTTGGTGTGCTTTTGACGGCATATGGGGGTTTCCGAAAATAGGGGACCCTAATGTAGCACCCTAAATAGTAGGACCCTGATTATATAAAGACCCCAACGTAAGGCACCCGAAATTTCGGAAACTCTAAACCCCTATGGAGCCCTTTAAAGGAACCCTTATAGTACCCTTTAAAGGAACCCTATAAGGCACCCCTAGTTAGGGCCTAGGGTCTCTAGAAGTTATAAGGTTTAGGACCATCAGGACGGAGGGTCTCCTGTTTAGGGTTTGGGGTAGATTTTGCCGGTTCCTTTAAGACTTTAAGGGCTCCTTTAGGGGATCTGTAAGGGTTTAGGGTATAAGGGTCCATGTACCCAAATAGTTTTGGCCACAAAGTACCCAAACAGGGATTACTTTAAGGCCAAAGTATATAGTATTTGGATACATGGGAGTTTCCGAAAATAGGGGGGGGTACCTTATTTGAGGGTCCTTATAATAAGGATCCTACTATTTATTTAGGGTACTATATTAGGATCCCCTATTTTACCTGAGTAGCCCCTTCTATAGTAAGGGTACCCTTTAAAGGGATCTATGAGGGCACTATACGGCTTAGGGTTTAGGGTTTAGAAGCTACTATTCTAGGTTAGTTCCCTTTAAAACCCTTTGAACCTGAACCCTTATGGTGAACCCCAGAAAGTTGGAACATGGGTTTAGGAGGATTTGTGCTAGGATCCCCTATACTCTACCTTAAGGGCATGAGGATATTGATGTTCCAACTTCCTGGCTTCTACTATAACCTGAAACTCCTTTCAAGCCTCTGAGCCCTGCAACCTCAAGTGAGCAACTCCGCAAACCCTGCAAGCCCAACGTCCTTACACCTCAAATATAAAGGTACCCCTTTAAAGGGATCTATAAGGGTTCCTTTAAAGGGACAGCTATAAAGGTACTATAAGGGCTTAGGGTTTAGAGGCTTCTAGGTTACTGAGTAGCCCCTGTATAATGAGGGTACCCTTTTTCCTACTGCTTGGTTTGAATAAGGAGACCCTGAACCAAAAGCGCAAAAGGGTACTACTCAGGAACCCCAAATTCATTCAAGACCTGCCCAAGGCCCTTAACAGTATCAAGCCCATATAAACGCTCCCCCAAATTCCCTCAACCCCTTCAAAAACCCGAAACCCCAAAACACGATTTCCAGGCTCTAAACTAGAGCCTTAAACCCCAAGAATCCCTTGAGCACTGTAGGCCCTAAACCCTTACAAACACCTTACCCCAAGTGTCCAAGTATCCAATAATCATATACTCCCCAAAATCCTAACCTACATAACTACTATCCTAAAACCGAGTACCATATTATTGGGTCCTTTGGACCCTTCGGGTTAGATTCTGAACTTTATACCGTCATCTGTCGAAGACCCGGCGACTGCAGCATTGGTTCCCTCTGTGGCCGCCACAGAGCTTGGGCCATCTGTTGAAGACCCCGCACCACTGTTGCCTCCGGCTGCCAAAGACCCGGCACCACTGTCGCCTGCATCCCGGCTGTCATAGAGTTTGCGCCATCCGTCGAAGACCCGGCAGCTGCAGCATTGGTTCCATTTGTGGCCGCCACAGAGCTGGGGTCATCGGCACCACCATGTCCTTCATCCCCGGCCGGCATAGAGCTTGGGCATAGATCCCTTATAGAACCCGTTAAAGTAGGGCCCCCAAAAAACATAAGCAAAACTAAGGATAGGGATATCCCATATAAGCCCCCTTATAATGAAGCCCAAGAAGGTCGGGATATCCCCATAAAATGCTTATGCTTATGTGCTTTTTGGGTCCCTAATTCATCATTAAGGCTTACCCAAAGATCCCAATATCCCTTAATTAAGGAATATACCTTAAATTATAGGGGCCTTAATACTCTGGTTTAAGGTATATTCCCTGAATTCAGGGGTATTCCCTAATAAAGGACCCCTTAGACGGCCTCATCAGCTCCATCGGGTCCTTCAGGAACTGGATGATCGGGCCTTTGGATGCGTTTTGACTCTGGTGGAGCCGTATAATATAGTTAGTATAGTAACCCAGGGGTCCGTATACACTACTATTATGGAATTAGGGGTTTAGAGTTTCCGAAAATTAGGGGTACCTTATTTGGGGGTCCTTATAATAAGGATCCCACTATTTAGGATACTATATTAGGGTCCCCTATTTTCGAAAACTCCCACATAGTTAGTATAGTAAGCTATACTTCAGCATGCTTATATGGTCTCATATCGTTCTTTATAGCAAAACGTACATGTGTTTGTAGAAAACTTCGTGTGGTATCGTTTCGTTAGGTCAGGCTAGGTTAGGTTCAGGTTTAGTTTAGTTTTAATTCAGAGAAGCTTACTTGAGTCGAGTGGGGCTTAGTTCAATAGTCACTCCCCGGGACAACGACCTCAGGAGCCAGATAGTCATTGGCAAGACGGCTACAGACTGATAAACAACGACGAGACAAACAAACAAATACATATCGACAATGCAATTAGTCAAGACATGAGAACATTATCAACAAAACGAATGCATGAACGTATCTGTGTATGGTTTCATGTATGAACGAAGCGTACACCTGCCTATTAGCATACATATCTGCAGATGTGCATGCGTTGATAGATTGACCCCGATGTCTGGGCATGGGCATCAGTACCCCCGTCGCTCATTGACACTTTCGTCGAACCCGGAAACCGGTGGGGGCCGGGGGTTTGAACCCTGAACCCCAAACCCCTCAAACACAAAGCCTGGGCCGGTTGCTTATCCTCAAAATGCATAAACAAACACGCACACACACACACACAGAGACAGAGACCGCCCTAAGGCCTAAGCCACAATCTGGCTCCACCCAGAAAGGATAGACTTGCCGAGACCGGCACGATAGAGAAATCCTACAAGGCTCTCCCATCGGCTACTGACGTGCTACCTTCATGCGCTAAACTAAACCCTGAACCCGAACCCTAAACCTTAAACCCGAAACCTTAAAAAGTTCCCTAAAGCCCTAAACTGCGAACGTGTGAGCCGCCAAAGCCCAAGGCCTAAACCCCTGAGCCCTGCGGGCAGAACCCTAAGCCCTAAGAAAGATGAAGCGTGTATAGAGCCTTGCATCTTAAATCCCTTCAAAACCCTATAGATCCCTTATGATCGAACCCTATAAACCCCTGTAGACACCTGACGGAAGCCATCAAAGGTGCCACTTGGAAAACCCTATAGCAACCCTTACAAGGATCGCTATAAAAGAATATGGGGGAGCGCCCATCCAAATCTGTAAAGGAACCCGTATTGTTAGAGGCTGAGTACCCTTAGCCAAACTTGGTTAACCGTTTCAATTATGGAGGGATGATATAAACCCCAAAAGATTAAAGGTTACCCACTCAGCTACTAAGTATAGAAGCCCTTATGGAGACCCTTATAGGGACCCTTATAGGAACCCTTACAGATCCCTTTAAGGATCCTTTTTAATTTTTAAAGGAACCCCCCACAGGAACCCATTTCCGGGCGCCCCACCTACGAGGGGCAGGCCCATGGTGAAGGTCGGTGGCTCTTTCCTGGCCAAATTTATGGGTTTCGGGTCTAAGGGTTGCGGGTTGCGGGTTTTGGGGTTTAAGGGTTCAAGGGTTAAGGGTTTAAGGGTTAAGGGTTTTACGGTTTAGGATTTAAGGGTTGTTGAGAAGGCTTTATGGCATAAAGGTCTGTCTACTTGTGACCAAGAAGCATAGAATTCACACAGGGTCGCTGTCAAAATGCTTTCCGGAACCTGTCAAGCCCTTCAACCCTGAACGAACCCTGATGGAAACCCTTGTAAAGACCCCCTTTAGCCTTACAAGAAGCAACCTTGAAAGTGTCCTCCATCCACCCTATGAAGCCCTGAGAAATCCAATCAAAACCTAAGACGCAGTCAAATCTTGACACAGCCTACCTAAAGACTGAAAACTAAACCCTAGCCCGGAAACCTAAACTCTAAACACTCCAAAACCCCAGAAGTGGAGTATACCTTAAATCTTAGAAGAATTCCATATATGATTTGAGCTCTACTCCTCAATGGAAGGCTTTTGGAGTTTCTGGGAAACCCTTAAACCTAGCCCCTAAACTCTAAACCCTGAGACCCGAACTAACCTACCTTTTCAGGGTTCTTTAAAAGGATTTCCCTATATAAGTTCTTAAAAAGATGGTTTTTTTCAGGCAAACCCTGGAACCCTAAACTCGAAACACCAAACTCTAAGTCCTAAACCATGAACCCCTCTCACGTAGTGGCTGAGTACCTAAGCCCAAGGCAATAACAAGGTAACCTATTTATGGTGGAGTGGGATTATATAAACCCTTAAAGGTTAAAGGTTACGTACTCAGCTACTAAGTGGTATAGAAGCCCTTGTGGAGATCCTAAGAAGAACCCTTAAAGAAACCCTTTTAAGTAACCCCTATAGATCCCTTTAAGGATCCGTGTAGGTTACCTACTGCACTACTAAGCTCAAAAATCTGGCCTTGATCGCCACCAGCGTCGGAGCCTGTGGAGTTTAACGCAAAGACACAAATCTTCCCGTATCCCTTAACCCTAAACCTTGAACCCTACACCCTAAACCCTAGATTAAGGAATATGTCTGAAATCATATGAGGGATCCTGCCTGAACCCTAAACCCTAAACCGTCCTAAACCCTAAACCGATCCTGGCTTCTGCTTGGGCTTTTCTACGGGGCCGCAGTGGCTTTCTATACCACCTCGAAGGGTTCCAGAAGGGTTACCCAGAGGGTCCATATACACTACTATTATGGAATTAGGCCCTAAAAGACCATCCTCACTATGGTTTTGGGGGCCTAATTCCACAATAGTAGTGTATATGGACCCTCTGGGTTTTTTAATGCTTTACCTAGAGGCTCATACCCTATCCCTTTGCTAGGATACCTAGTTTCATGGCTAGGATCTCTGTTATCTTGAAAAGTAGGCACCCTAGAAACAGGGGTAGGGTATGAGCCTCTAGGTAAGGTTTAGGGTTGGGTTTAGGGTTCAGGGCCCTATAGGCGTTCTATAAGGTTTGACAAGCCTTCTACCACGTTTTGCAATAGCTCGATAGAGATGAAAAGCATTGCAAGCATGAGGGGCAGTACAGGTGTGTAAATGGCATGTCTCTTTTCACAGGTCTGTATGCATAATCTAACATGTGTATATACATTTGCATGTATGTATGTATGTATACATACGTAAGATTATATGTGTACTTGCAAAGAGGTAAAAGTATATGTACGCAAGTGCGTGTATGTAAATGCATTTCATGTTGTATGCATCTAACCCTAAACCCTAAACCGCTATCGAACTCTTCAGCTCAAACGACTGTTACGGCAACACTACGAGGAGCACTCTCACAGCAACCCGGGATCGGAATATGGGTTCCTGTGGGGGTTCCTTTAAAAATGAAAAAGGATCCTTAAAGGGATCTATAAGGGATTGTAAGGGTTCCTATAAGAGTCCTTATCAAAAACCACAATCCCTTACAGTACCCTTATACTACTCTCATAGAACCGCATATTAACCCTAAGTCGTAAATCCTGCACTGTTTATTGTATTTGTCCTATGTTAAACCCAAAAGCCCTAAACCCCTAAACCCTAAGCCCTAAACCCTAAACCCCTCAAACTCAAAACCTTAAGCCCATGTTTCTGACTGGTGCTCAGGAGGGAATGGGAGAGCAGATCCCTATAATAGTCCCCAAACAATAGCTTACAGTGTAGTAATCCTCCTATTCCTTCCCCCACTCTTCCTCTAGGTTCCTGAGTAGCCCATTTACCTTAAGGGTAACCTTTTTCCTACAGTTTTGTTTTAGTAAGGAGACCCTTAAAAAAAAAGGGCAACAGGGTACTACTCAGGAACCTAGTCCTTGAGCACCAGTGTCCGGCCGAGAAGCAGCAGTGCCGACACCACCAGTGTCGCCCCGGCGGGGACGGCAGCGTTCAACGCGCCATTGGCGGCCTGCGCTATTGTAGTACATGGGTTTAGGGCTTAGGGTCTAGGGTTTACGGTTTAGGGCTTGTAGGGTCATTGGTTTAGGGTTTACAAGTTTTACGGTTTGTTTCCTACTCGAAGGGTCCTAAAGAGTCTGTATATAATGGGGGGGTACTAACCCAAATCACAATAGGGTTGACAATATAGGGTTAAGGTTTCTTGTTCTACAGTTTTGGAACCTATAAGTCGTAAAATCCTTTACCTATTTTTGTGTGTGCGTAGAGCTACCTTAGAGCTGCATTGGCTTTGAGCTAAGAGGGCGCTCATGGCTAATAGGTTCAGTCACATTCAGGTGTTGGTTCTTTTAGGGAGCCCAGTACCGCAAAAACATCATGAACATGTCTTTAATTAACGGGGCTGGATTGGTATCATGGTTGTTACGGTATATTCCTGAGTTGAGGGATATTGAGCTCTGTAGATATCCATCCTGAGCTTAGGTAGGGTGAAGTGAAAGTGGCAAACAGGATGACTGGCACATCTCCGAAAGTTCGCCAACTTCGGGTAGGTACCCTAAGGGTCCAAGTACATAATTATCATATACTCTCCTAAATATTGAGCTACATAACTACTATCCTAAACCCAAGTACCTAATTATTGGGTCCTTTGGACCCTTAGGGGTAAGTCTTCAACTTGGTTCTTACAGTTGGAGAGTACAGGCATGTAGAAGACCATACGGTTCCCGCTTCAGTCCTAAAGACGATGAGGGCGTGGCAGGCAATCCCCTGGAGCTCTTACCCCCTTCAAAATCCCTCAAGTAAGGGACATACCTTAGAACAAATAATAGGATGCCCGAAATGATTGATGGTATATTCCTTAAAACATATTGGAAAGGTCTGGGTAGTAACCGTATTTCCCTAATTAAGCCCGAAGGCAGAATAAGGAAGCTTTCCAGTCTTCTTCATTGATGAGGCCAGAAATTCGATAAGGGTAGTTCTCTAAATTAGGGTCCCTTTTAGGTTCCTTCTTATACGTGTGCCGCCACGCCGCCTTACTTTGGGTCCTGAAGAAGCAGACGGATCCTAATTTAGAGAACTACCCATATAAGACCCTTGGTTGCTTGTTTAAGGCTTCCAGTTCTTTGCAGTAGTGTTTGTTCGGATTCTTTTTCCGGGATCTCAAAGAGCAGATTCTGTTTATTCTACAACTGGCGATCAAAATAGCTGGATTCGGGGATCCCACATGCTATGCCCATGATACTAGCCGTAACCTCTACTAAGCCAAAACACTCTGACAAACACCCCGTTTGGCTTCCCGTGATGTTGCTGGAGCGGTCGAAAGGCTATCTCGGGAAGAACTGCCTGCCAGAACTCGTCGGCAGCGACGGCGTCTTCTGAAATGTCACGCATCAACGCGGACGCCGCGACTTTCAGATCTATGTCGCCAACTCCGGAGTTGTACGGGCCAGCTCCCAAATTGGCGCGATAGGTTGCTTTCACCATCGTCGCGTAGAGGCCCGCCGACTTGGTAGCTCTCTTGAAGTCGTTCCAGCAGGGGTGGCAGCATTCCGGCTCTGGCACGCAACGCACCTGCAAAGGGCCGGCCAAGAAGTTCAGAGACCTGAACTGCACTGTTTCCTCGTCGCCAAGGAGCTTGAGAAAGCGGCCGTCGCACAAGGGCTCCAGAGGCGGCGGAGCAGACAGGTCGTCGAGCGCATCCGGATTTAAACCGTGAACCTATGAGGTGAAGGAGGGGAGGCAGCAGTTCAAAAAATTGGGTGCTTGGGGGTGGCTGGTCGCTTTGGAATCGGAGTAGGGTTTTTAGAGGTTAGGGTTTAGGATTTGAGGGTTTAGGATTTGAGGGTTTAGGGTTTAGGATTTAGGGTTTAGGGTTTCGGGTTTAGGGTTTTTAGAGGTTAGGGTTTAGGATTTGGCGTTAAGGCTTTAGGCTTTAGGGTTCAGGGGGTGCTGCTCTATACCCTGAACCTGCCTTGTTGCCATTCAAGGACGGCATTGCTGACTCCTCGCTTCAGCATCAGCTTAGCAACAGATCGCGTGTCAAACCTGTTGCAGGAAGTGCTGCAAGCCCAGAATGTCAAAACTGAAGACCATACACAACAACAACGGTTTAGGCTTTGGGGTTTAGGGTTAACAACACACAAATGACTTAGCCACAAGACCGCACGTGGTCAAGCATCAACGCCCTACTGCTCACGCTCTCATCAGTTCGAACGCCGCAAACAGAAGCCCCAAACTCCAAATACAAACCACAAGCCCTTAGGGTCCATGTACCCAAATCGTATATACGTTGGCCGTAAAGTCATCCGTAATTGAGTACTTTGGGGCCAATGTATATACTATTTGGGTACATGGACTTTTAGGGAAAGGCTTTGTCACATACCTGGGAAAACAGATCAAACTCTGAAGCAAATGCTGGCAACATTGTATAAACCCCTTCATTACACGGTCGGGTGACGGGAGACACCACCGGAAACTTTTACAGTATGGGCTCTGGTGCCAAAGCATTCAAAACCTGGTCTTTGAAGCAACCAATGAGAACAAATGTCTAAACTTGTATATCATACTGGTTCCTTTACGGCTCAGGTACTAAATCAAGTATAATGGTTCCTTTAAGGAACAGGTACTAAATAAAGTACAGTGGTTCCTTTAAGGAACAGGTACCAACAAAAAGCATCGAAGTATGGTACTCCCGAATCCAGAAACCCATGAACACCCGACCTGAGGAGGTGTGTCTGATCGTGCAGCCTACTATAGGGGCATTAATAATTAGAATAGGGTCCCTTTAAGGGTTCCCTTAAAGGGATCTATACTTAGAGTTCCTATAAGGGCTTCATGTAGGGGCCTTAATAATCAGATCAGGTTTTGGGGGTACATTATACTATAAGTATAGTAATGACCCTCGAGAATAGTATAGGTAACTAGTAAGGCCCCTATAATACCACTTTCGAAGTCGGATGGCTTTTGACTTGGTCTATTCCCCTAAGGGTCCAAAGGACCCAATAATTAGGTACTTGGGTTTAGGATAGTAGTTATGTAGCTCAATATTTAGGAGAGTATATGATTTTGTATGTACTTGGACCCTTAGGGTTCCTACACACCTAAACCGGGAACCTGGGGGCTGCTATAAAGAGTTATCTTGGCTGACTTCTGAAGCCCTCCAAACACAGGGTTTAGGGGTTTAGGAGTTTAGGGTTTAGGGTTTAGGGTTTAGGGCAGATAAACTTCTAGCCTCCTTATTATAGTTCATATAGAAACCAAAAAGTTGAAGTCCTAAGAGCCAACCAGAAGAATAGTGAAGAGCCATACACGCCAGTTTAGCACTCCTCTGCAACTCTTTTAAGACCACGCAACAAAAGCCTGTTGACAAAGAACTTCGCTGACTAAACCAAATCGTAAAACCTAAGCCTCAAAACCTTGAACCATGAAACGCGAAACACTGAATCTTAAACTTCCCCAGAGGGTCCAAGTACCCAAATAGTAGGGTTTTAGGTCTGAAAATCCATACTCTGAATGGTTTTGGACCTGAAACCCTACTTTTTGGGTACTTGGACCCTGAGGGTTCTTAAACCTTCAGAGAACAACTGAAGGGTTGAATCATTGAATACCCCAGCCCAAAAAGGTTAACCTTTTCAATTATGGTAGGGGTATACAAACCCCAAAAGGTTAAAGGTTACCTACTCAGCTACTAAGTCCTTGAAGGATTCCTTATAAAGGGTTGCTGTAAGGATTCCTTGAATGTAATGGTTGCTTAATTCAGGGGTTGCTTGAAACTGTTCCCCTCAGCCCTAAACCCTCAAAGAGAAAAACAAAAAGCAGCTCCTCGGAGCGTCTTCGGCTCCCAGTGGGCAGCAGGGCGCGAGAGGGAAAATCAGGGGAAAACAAAAGCTGCCCGGAATACGAAAGTTTGGTTGCAGGATTTAGGAATTTGGGGGTTTCCGAAAATAGGGGACCCTAATATAGTACCCTAAATAGTAGGATCCTTAAAAGGACTCCACAATAAGGTACCCCTTATTTCGAAAACGCCCATTTAGGAGTTTAGGGTTAGGGTGCAGGATCGTCTTGCACGGTTTCGGACTCTAGGGGGTGGAAGACTGTTTAAAGGTGCCTTTCAGGGCGGTGCCGTGAAAAGAACCCTAAACCCTAACCTGTAGCACAAGGGTTCAGGGGTTTTGCTGTTGTTCGAGCGTCGGTTTTGGGGTGTATAGGTTTGGTGGGATAGAGGTTTTTGTTTTTAGGGTCTATATTGGAGTCCCATCTATTCTGGGACATTCATTTCGGGTGTTGTTGAAGGACTTTCACGCGTGACTTGGCGATGCTTAACAGAACATTGGGTTTGGGGTTTGGGGCGTTGTGATATACACCCTGGGGGTGTGGGAAAGGAGCTGCGCTTCAAAGCTTCGGAGTTTAGGGTTTGAGTGTCCGGTGCTTCAATCACGTCTTAGGTTGCAGACTAGGACCTGGTGCTTCGTAACTTCGAGCTTATCTTAAGGACTTAAGGACCGTTCAGGGGGGTAAGGGGGGGGGGGGGGTAGGGCCTGCATACACCCAATACTTACCTTTGGTTCGTAGGGAATGGAGGAATGGGGTACAATTATAACTACTATTACTACCATTCTTCCATTCCCTACTAACCCAAGGTAGGAATAAGGAGCTGATAAAGGGTTCAATCAAGCCAAGTTAAGGAAGCTTCGTACCGTGCCTCCTCCCCTTACCCCGCGAAGGGTGCTTGCTAATGTAAGCCCTACCTTAACCCGGAATAACCTACCTTTTTGAGGACTTATATAAGGAAATCATAGTGGGGAACCCTGAAAAGGTAGGTTATTCAGGGTTAAGGTAGACCTTATGAAAGATTCAGGCAAGTTTTGGTTTATAGAACCACAATGAAGGGCTTGGGGTTTGGATTCAGGGCCTGGTCGAAAGTTTCCAGGCCTCACCCAGAGATCCCAATACCCCTTATTTAAGGAATATACCTTAAACCATAATATTAAGACCGCTATAATTTAAGGTATATTCCCTAATCAAGGGATATTGAGATCTCTGAGCAGGAATAAGCTCGAAAAAGGATGTAAGGGCTTGAATAATTCGAACAGTAGGGTTTGCCCTCAGGGTTCAGGTATCTCCTTAACAGGGTCCGGAATCTGCTAGATCCTAGGGAGAGCCCTTGGGTCTCCGTGGGGTCTCAGAAAGTTAGGACCTTAGGGTGGGGTATACTTACATTACAACGGGTCTGAAATTCCGGGATTGAAGCTAACTTGTAAGAACCAGGAGCCCTTCCAACCTAAAACACCAAGTCTCCACACCCTAAACTCATAAAGCCCCAAACCCTCACCAACACTAGACTTATAGGAGGCCTTTAAGGAGCCCCTAAAACAGGCGGCCGTCGCTGCCTGTGTGGTCCCCAGCCAGTTGCCATCGGCATGGCCGAGAACCTGGGCATGATCAAAAGCTCCATTCGGTTTAGGTTGCGTAGTGCCCTTCATAACAGTCAATAATAAGGGTACGATTACGCACAATATATGTACGTATGTGTATATATATATATATGTCTATATGTATGTATATGCATATATATATATATATACACACAGATTGGTATATATTATCCAGCTGTTGCTGAGTGGGGGCGGTATCCGAGGTCCATGCTTTGTGAACAAACAAACAAACACTAAGTAAATGCTTACGCATACACATGCACACATCTGTAGTCGTGAAAGTAAACAGGAAATTGCCCAAATGGAGGTGATTGTAATGATTACTGCTGCTGCTGCTGCTAGCTGCAGCTGCTGGTGGTGCTGGTGGTGCTGGTGCTGGTGCTGGTGCTGGATGTGGTGGAGGTGGTGGAGGTGGTGGCGGTGATGGTCGTGGTGGTAGTGGTGGTGGTGGTGGTGGTGGTGGAGCTGTGGTCGTCGTCGTTGTTGTTGCCGTTATCGTCGTTTGTTGTTGTGCTGTTGGTGCATTTTTTATTACTATTAACATTACTATTACAAGTACAATTCCTATACTATAACAAGTACGATTTCTATTACTATACAAACAACGTAATTACTATTTTCGTTTATTGTTCTGGTGGTGACTACTACAATTACTGCTGGCACTGTTTATTAAGAGCATGTATGTTGTTGCCACTAGTATTGCAGTCATGAAAACCAGTATTATCACTAGGGTCATGTGAGGAGTATGCAAAATACACAGAAATACTGAGGCACCACGTGTGCTCAAAATGAATACAACGTGAAACCTTAAGAAAGTTGATGTCGGTGCTGACATTGTGGTTGTCGTTGTTGCTGATGTTGTTGATGTTGTCGTCGTTGTCGTTGTCGTTGCTGTTGTGGTTGTCGTTGTTGTTGCATTATTGCTGCTGCCGCTGCTGCTGCTACAGATGTTGCTGCAATTGTTGTTATTGTTGGTGTTGTTGTTGTGGTAGTTGGCGATGCGGTCCTCATCTGTTGTCACTATTACAACTATTGTTGCTGCTGTGACTTTTACTATGGCTAGTACTACCAGTTCTATAAGGACGACCATTGCCATCACTGCTACCATATCTAGTATTTGGCCGTTGATACCAGTGTTACCGATGTTACTCTTGCTACAGCCAATGCTTCTTGTTATTGCTACTGCGGTTATGACAATGATGACAATTATTTTACTAATTGGTACTTTCTACTCTTGAATCTATTACGATGGCAGGTGTTACCAATGTTACAAAACTGATCGTTAATCTTGGTGTTATCGTTCATATATCTTGCTCAAGACGACTATTCTGTCTCAGGCTGTTGGCTTTTGTTTGAGAGTTTAAGTCCCCGGGGCTTAAGGGCGAAATGAATGTTCTGTAAGATACAACGCAGGCGAGAAATGTCATAATCTTTACGTTGTGCACCTTGCCGGTAGAATATGTGGCAAGAGTTAGGAAGAAGTCTTCATTTTGGGGCTTGGTCGGTCTGAAGTTTCGGGCCTAACTTCATGGAGCTCACATGAGCCTAATTGACCTGTCGTGGCCCACCCCGAGACCCTGGAGCGCTCAACATCAGAGTCATTAAATCCCAAAACCATAAACCCTAAACCCCAAAACCATAAAAAATCGGGCAAAATCCAGTACATGAAGCCGAAACCCATCACAAAACCACAACAAGTCTACGCTTTACCGATAACCGCTTTCCAAGGACATTGAAACCGCAGTAAAGTTGTCTGACAGTATGCACTAGGCAAAACCTTATAGAAACCCCACTCCCTACAACTTGAGGCCGACGTCCTTTACCCTGAAACCATTTCGACCTTCAACCGCAAGATTGAACACCACAACGAAGACAGAGAAGATTTCTCCGATGACAAGGCTCCTTCAGAAATCAAAGCCCGGCTCAACAAAAATGGGAATACTGTAGTTTAAAACAATTGACAAAACACGTTTCCATCCCGGGCTTGAACACGAGCAGTCGGGAAACCCTCAACCCCTAACCCGACGCCCCTTCTGACAAGAAGTTCTTGGACAAAGTTATGCAGAACCAGACACCACCAGACTCTCAGATCTGATTCAGAACCAAATACAGGGGCCTTAAGGATTAGATTCGGGTTTTGGGGTACAGTACTACATGTATATCAAGCAACCCGAAGGAATACTAGTCTAGCTCTTGGTGAGGCCCCGAGATAAAAACCCCGGGAATGCCGAGGTTCCGGCTATGCGAGACGCAAACTCCACGCTCCCACCAATGTCCTGCGGTGGGGCTCCCGTTGTATGTTTCAGAAAACTTGTAGGCTCTCGTCTAGGCATGTAAAGTACTTTTAATTGTTGTGCTACGTCGCTCCAAGGGTTCTCTCTATCTGTGTGTGAACTTATGTAAGAATTCAGCTGTTTTACACCTGCATTTGAAAAACAATGTCGGTAGCCACAGACATGCAAAATGCAGTTCCTCACAATAGGCATGCTAACTGAGCAGAATCACATCCAGCGTTGAGTGGCAATGGGCAGGTTAAGATACAACGCATCATACATCAGCTTTCACGCACTTACAGCAGCGCAACTTCAGGTAACGGTGGTCCCGTAAAGTAACGCGCCATGCCTTAAAATTAAGAACGAAACGGTAATTATGGACTACGGACTTATGCAAGCCATAAACAGATATGCACATAAATTATGCTCGTGTCAGTTTTGTGTGATGCGGGCCAACAGCACCTGCTTCAAATTATGTGCGCACGGAGTTGGATGCCAGGGAACAACACTAGCGATGTGGCACACGTGCAACAAACATCAACAAACAAAACACGAACTGCCAACACTATCTTACACATGCAAAAACACATAACGCATAGTTGCCTTCACTGGTTTCCGAAGTGGGGCAAACATCACTCAGAGAAATGTGTGCGAGTGGACGTGCAAAATGAATTGGCTATTTAGCCTACCAACCCTGAGGAAACATCATGCGACATGCAAGCTGTGATGATGCTTGCACCAACGACAATTCAATCGAAACACCCAACCGCGTGCATAAGTGATTACATGTATGTGCATATACTGTATAAAGGTAAATAATCATGGGTTTTGTAGACACATCTGGTATGAAAAAATCCACGCATGTACGCCTACATATGCAAAATGAAAAACACAAGCACATGTGACAGCAGACCGCCATCAAACCCCCCCAACCCCTGTGGTTGGCAGACTCTCGCAACCCGGGGGTGTAGTTTCGTTCCAAGTTTGGGTCAACTCTTGGATTTTAGCATCAAATGTTCGTGCGTGTCTTGTCGAAACGTACATTACATACATACATACATACATGCATACATGCATACATGCATGCATACATACATACATACCAAACATACACACACATGCTTACATAAATACACAAGCACATATGTACTTACAAATGCGTGCATATTAACACAAACATGATGCTCACGCATGTAAACGTGGAAGACACAGATAGACAGAGAGAGAGAATAGAGTCGAGAGAGAGAGAGAGACAGAGAGACAAAGCGAGAGAGCGAGAGGGAGAGTGAGAGCGAGCCAGCGAGAGCGAGAGAGACAGAGAGAGAGAGAGAGCTAGAGCGAGAGCGAGAGCGATAGAGAGATAGACTGAAAGAGAGGGACGGGGTGAGGAAGGGTGGGAGGGACCGAGGGAGGCAGGGGGAAGAGAGTTTTCAAAAAAAAGGCTCTATGCACAAGCTGCTCAGCAAACACAATATGACCCTGAACTGTATGTAATCTGCAGAACCTGCCTTGCCGTTGGCAGGGAGCGGGCCCAAAACTCCTGGCAAGACACCAGCACGGACGCGTTTCTTGGGACCTGGTGAGGGAACTAGGTTGGCACTCAAAGGAACTCGTGACCATGTCCGAATAGTTTGTTTGAAACCGAACATGGCTTGCGTCATGTCAGCACGAACACACAATGGACCCGCGGCCCGAAAACTCGGCAGCTGGCTGGTATTGACACATTGCTATGACTGCGACCGGTGTGCTGCAAGCTTTGTGGCTCTTGTGGCTCATGCTGCCATCATGGTGTGTCGCCCATACAGACGCTTACGACTCACGATGCAAGGAGCAGTGCATGTTCGAGGCCGTCCGGACAGGAAAATACTTCAAGGCATGCCGACAAGCCAAAACAAGTCTTGGTCTGCTCGTTGCCGGTGTGGCATGAGTAGCCTTCCGCATATGCGACTCCCGTGATTTGCCCAAATGCCAACCACCTCGGGAAGTGCACCGACCAACCTCAGGAAGTGCAAGGCCCATAGACCGTGCCTTCGAGATTGATACACCTGTGACACGGCAGTGTCAGGCATAGTGAACCAGGGCTGCATGGGCTCACCAGCCTTATACTTCAGCAAAAGTATGCCCTTGGAGGTCGCAGAAAAAGAGGCACCCAAAAGACACAGGCATGTTTCTCATAAGCGTGTCCTACACAGTTTCGGTTACCTTACCCAGCGTTTCGGGTCTAGGGATTAGGGTTGTTAGGGGGCTGAATAATTGGACAGGGCTACGGGATACGAGGTTTCTGAACGAAAAGTATTTAGGGATTCGGTGGTTTAGGTTTAGGGTTTGGAGATTATGGAATTTTAATACGGCCGAGACCTGTAACCCAAAACCGAAAGCCCCAAGCCCAAACCCAGACGGAAGAATGATTCTGAGACTGCAACCAATGCCACGGTTAGGCAGTTGAGTTCTCATAATGAGTCCTAGATTCGTCCTTCAAGCCTTCTGAAACATGTTCGTAAACAAGACGCTCGTAAACCCGATAAGGGAAGATATGAAATATCTCAAGGCCCTACCTAGAGTCTAAGTGCCCCCAACAGCTGGCACTCGTAGATTGTTCTGACATCCCACAACCTGAGCGCTGAACCCCTCAAACAATTAGAAGCCCCAATAGCGCTGTAACGTACCCTTGATCCTAAACCCGAAAGCTCGCTCGAACCGCGAACCCTACAAACCTTAAACCCGAAGCCGCAAATACTGAACCCTTGGCCTTACAGTCAACCCTAAACCCACCAACCTCGAACCCCATATCTCCCCAATCCAACTTGAACTCCCTGCCCCAAACCCTAAACCCTCGAACATTAAACCTTTTAATATGCGGGCCTTGATATACTAACTAGAATCGGAAACTGGAGCAGAGTATGCTATATGTCGAACAAGAACACTAAGGGGAGACGGCCACTAAATGTTTGGAACTGTCTTAACCCAGACGGTCCATGTACACCACCATTATGGGATCAAATCCTAAAAGACCGTCCGTATTATGGTTTTGGGGACCTAACTCCGTGTATATAGACCCTCTGGGTAATAACCCTCTAACTAACCTCTGAACCCGAAAGCATAGCAGCCCTGTGGATGCAAAGCACAACAAGCCCTGCACCCTAACAACGGTTGAGGGAACAGTTGATCCTTAGAAGATTGGGTTTAGGTGTCTAAAATTTAGGGCTTAGGGATTAGGGAACAGTTGACCCCAAGAAGATTGGGTTTAGGGTTTAAGGTTTACAGTTTAGGTGTTGAAAAATTTAGGGTTTAGGGTTTACGGAACAGTTGATCCGGTTTAGGGTTTTGGGTTTAGGGTTTAGGTGCTTGCAATTTAGGGTTTAGGGAACAGTTGATCCGCAGAAGGTTGGGTTTAGGGTTTAGGGTTTAGGCTTTAAGGAATTTTAGGGTTCAGGGTTTAGGAAACAGCTGATCCGAACAAGATTGGGTTTAGGGTTTAGGGGTTCAAACATTAGGGTTCAGGGTTTAGGAAACAGTTGATGCCAACAGGATTGGCTAGGTTGCTGAGCACTCCCTTGAAAATAAGGGTACCCTTTGTTCCTGCAGCTTGGTTTGAATAAAAGGACCTTAAACTAAAAAGGACAAAAGGGTACTACTCAGGAACCTAGTAGACCCTAAACCCCCATAGTATAGATCCCTTATAGAACCCTTAAGGAGCCCTTTAAGGAACCCCTTCAAAGGGTACTAGTCAGGAATCGAGTTGGTCAGCTATGGCAAACCCTGGGCCCCTTTCACAAAAGCAAAAGGACACCGGCTTAAGGCTTAGGGTCTAGGGGTTAGGGTCTCGGGTGGGTTGAAGGGCTTACCTGGGCCCTAACCCTAAGGGTCCAAGTACATAATAACCATATACTCTCCTAAAGATTGAGCTGCAAAACTACTATCCTAAACCCAAGTACCGAATTATTGGGTCCTTTGGACCCTCAGGGTATGGGTAGTTCTCTAAGTTCGGGCCCTTCTTTTAGAGCCCTTCTTAGCCTACGGAACCCTTATAAACATGACCCCCAAGAAGCGGGACCCAACTTGAGAGAACCACCCGTATGAAACCTCAAAAAGGTAGGTTTACCAGGGCGGAGGGCTGGTACTGTTGATGGACAAAAGCCTGCATTACCCATCATAAGGAATATACCATAATTCCCATAGTTTAGAGTCCTTAAGGTCATGCAGGATTTTGTCCATCAGCCGTAGTAAACCCCAAAAGTTGGGGTTTAGGGTTTATGGGTTTAGGCTAGTTTAGGGGAAACCGGATCATGATAGGGTTTAGGGTTTAGGCTAGTTTAGGGGAAACCTGATCATGATAGGGTTTAGGGTTTAGGAGGACTCTTAAGGATTGAGGCTATCGGGTTTCCAACTTTTTGGCTTCTATATACTGTAATTCCTAGAAGGCAAGCGAAACGATCCTCTAGAAGATCCGGGGGCTGAAGGGCTTAAGGGCCTTAAGGGGTTATTTTTTGGAGGGGGGGGGGTGCAGCTTAAACCGGGTCTATTTCGCAGCTGGAACCGTGGGTATGGAACAAAACACCACGACCAGCTGCGAAATAGACCCGGTTCTGGTTTTGCTATGTGTGCACGGCCGGAATTAAATAATTTAAATATTGGGAGGGATCCCGGATTTAAATTATTTAATTCCCGGCCCGAATTAAATAATTTAAATATTGGCGGGAGGGGTCCGGGAAGGGCCCGGGTGGGGGTCCCGGGGAGGGCCCGGGTGGGGGGTCCGGGAAGGGCCCAGGATTTAAATTATTTAAATTATTTAATTCCCGGCCCGAATTAAATAATTTAAATAATTTAAAT
>BGNK01005774.1:0-31026 GCA_003297005.1 Symbiodinium sp. clade A Y106
CCTAAACCCTATAATATAAGCCAGCGAAACCTATGAGTACGCGTTTGCAAGGGCGTGGCGGGGGGGACTTAACATGAAAGAGAGGGGGGGGGTATATAAATCTATTTATTAATTTATAGGAAAAAAAGAATATTCAAATTCAATAAATATCGTCGCATATGATTTTAATCTTTCTGCTAACGTATGCTACAATCATCATTGCTTCTCTAGCAATTTGATTATACAAAGCCTATGTACTCTCATTGTAAGTAAACCCCGAAACCCTGAACCCTAAACCCTAAACCGTGCTTGCTGCTCAGCGATTTTGCACTTTGTCGGCTGAGCCACAACAGTAAATCCAATCTCTTCCTGTTCAGCGATTTCAAGCACTTTCTTGGACCAGCATGCCCAGGTCAGTCGCACAAGACTTTGAAGGCATATCCGTTTGAAGCGCTAGTAAGTACCTGACCTGCATTGCCTGGCCCAGCAGTGCCAAGAAGCCTCCTCGAAGGCGATGCAAACAAAGGAGAACTGCTCTGACTACTGTGCCGTGAAAAGGGTCCGGCTCCAGCAGTTTGCAAGCACCACGGCCTCTCAGACCTCACTTGCCTCGCCCATGGAAGCGGCGAGACGTGTAATCTCCGCCAAGAAACTTTGGCTCTCAAGCTCTTGCGATCGCTGCCGGCTGTCGTTCTCAATCTGGCGGAAATAAGCTTGTTGTGCCTCTTTCATGATGGTCTTTCTTGCACGCTTCCGGCCTTCAGACTCAGCAGTGACTTCTTGCTGTTTCATCACATAGCGCTTGCCGAAGAGATCTCGGCTCACAGTACGGTTGGCGATGGTGTTCGCAACAAACAAACCAACCTCCATGAAGAGCTTCTTGGTGGGGAAGCACCTGGCAAGGCCGCCACCTCGCCCGCACATATCGTGCCCACCACGGTGCATGGCATTGCGGCATAGCGCGCAATTGTTGCGCACCTTGAGTTCCCGGTAAAGCATGGGCACGTATGAGGACAAGTTGCGCTGACCCAAAAAATCGGTCGCCCAGCTTCTGATGAAAGCATCCTCATCAAACTCACCGCGGTCCGGAGGGGCCAGAGCGGGAGTTGCCATCTCGGCCAAGCCAGCAGTGACACGGCGACGATCTTCCTCATGCAAAACGCGGGCAAAGATGTTGCCAGTAGACACCCTCCGGGCATCCGCGCGCCAGGTGTCTTTTGCTTGCTTCAGATTCGTACGCATGTCTCGTAACACCTGGTCCATGTTCTGGATGATGGAGACAACTTCGGCATAGTGCTCGCGGGAGACCAAGCCAGCTGCATCCAAAACTTGCTTGAGGTAGTCTTTCAGGATCTCGTTCTGGTTCACGGGCGGCTCGTCCTGCACCACGACTGCTTCAAGCGGGTGCGAGCTGGGGGTGTTGTCTTGTGGAGCTCGGGCTCGGGGCGGCGGTGTCGTTACAGGGCCCGGGCTTGGAGCTCGGGGCGGCGGTGTTGTCGGCGCAGGGCCTTCCAGTCCCATCGCAGTGTCAACGCCATTAGGTGCCATGTCCGTCACAATAACGATGCGATCAGCTGCTGCAGGGTTGGCCAGTCCAGCGTCTGCAGGGTTGGCCAGTCCAGCTGGCGCAGGGCCCGGCCGTCCAATCTCAGTGGCAGGGTTGGGCAATCCAGCACGCTCAGGCGGCGGCCGGGACACGAGCGTGCCCTGGCTGAACGAGCGAGTCGGCCAAAGTTTGCCCGTGCAGCCGTTCGTGCTGAAGTTCTCGCATGCTGCGAAAAGTCTGTTGGTGTGTGTGTTCAAACGCCATACCAGGCGCCCCCCGTCCACCGGGCACAGAAAGGAACTTGGCAACACCTGTCCAACCTCAGCGACAGTCGACTCGGCCATGTGGCGGAAAGAACAAAGAGGACAAAGAGGCCCCGCAGGAATGGAAGGTTCTGCTTCGAAGACCAAAGATGCTGCTAACATGACAGGAAGTACCACCAAGATCAGCACCAAATGCACAACCTCATGGGCAACAACAAAAAAACATGGAAAACTTAGTCCGCATAGGTCTGCCTCCAAACTTGCGACTCCCTCCAAACTTTAAGAGACAGGGGTGTCACAAAACTTGGACTCCGTGTTTCTTTATCGCAGGAACCTGTAGGGACTCGTGCCCCTAAAACACTAGAACACTGGGTTCTTCATGTGAGCGAAATTCTGTGAGGCATTTTTTCGCAGTGACCTGTAGGGACTCGTGCCCTTAAAACACAGGAGAAAATCGTATGAACAAATTTGTTCCGAAGGGACCTGTGGGGACTCGTGCCCTTAAAACACAAAGTTGTTCATGAGAGCGATTTTTCGCAGGGACCTGTAGGGAAACACAGGATTGTTCATGTGAGCGTTTTGGTTTTTCGCAGGGACCTGTAGGGACTCGTGCCCTTAAAACACTGGATTGTTCATGTGAAAGATTTTTTCGCAGGGACCTGTAGGGAAACACAGGATTGTTTCATGTGAGCGTTTTTGTTTTTCGCAGGGACCTGTAGGGACTCGTGCCCTTAAAACACTGGATTGTTCATGTGAACGATTTTCGCAGGGACCTGTAGGGACTCGTGCCCCTAAAACAGGGGTTTGTTCATGTGGGCGAAATTATGCGAGGCAGTTTTTCGCAGTGACCTGTAGGGACTCGTGCCCTTAAAACACAGGAGAACATCGTATGAGCGAATTTGTTCCGAAGGGACCTGCAGGGACTCGTGCCCTTAAAACACAAAATTGTTCATGTGCACGATTTTTCGCAGGGACCTGTAGGGAAACACAGGATTGTTCATGTGAGCGTTTTGGTTTTTCGCAGGGACCTGTAGGGACTCGTGCCCTTAAAACACTGGATTGTTCATGTGAACTTTTTTTTTCGCAGGGACCTGTAGGGACTCGTGCCCCTAAAACACTAGAACACTGGGTTGTTCCTGTGAGCGAAATTCTGTGAAGCATTTTTTCGCAGTGACCTGTAAGGACTCGTGCCCTTAAAACACAGGAGAAAATCGTATGAACGAATTTGTTCCGAAGGGACCTGTAGGGACTCGTGCCCTTAAAAAACAAAATTGTTCATGTGCACGATTTTTCGCAGGGACCTTTAGGGAAACACAAGATTGTTCATGTGAGCGGCGTTTTTGTTTTTCGCAGGGACTTGTAGGGACTCGTGCCCTTAAAACACTGGATTGTTCATGTGAGCGATTTTTTCGCAGGGACCTGTAGGGACTCGTGCCCTGAAACACTGGATTGTTCATGTGAGCGAAATTCTGTGAGGCATTTTTTCGCAGTGACCTGTAGGGACTCGAGCCCTTAAAACACAAAATTGTTCATGTCAGCGATTTTTCGCAGGGACCTGTAGCGAAACACAGGNTCATGTGAGCGAAATTCTGTGAGGCATTTTTTCGCAGTGACCTGTAGGGACTCGAGCCCTTAAAACACAAAATTGTTCATGTCAGCGATTTTTCGCAGGGACCTGTAGCGAAACACAGGATTGTTCATGTGAGCGTTTTTGTTTTTCGCAGGGATCTGTAGGGACTCGTGCCCTTATAACACTGGATTGTTCATGTGAGCGATTTTTTTCGCAGGGACCTGTAGGGACTCGTGCCCTTAAATGTTCAACACAAACAAACAACCAAGCAATGCAATGCACAACCACTCGTGTAAAATTTCCGATTTTTCGCGCGGGAAGGGGGGATAGGGGAGGGGCGTTTTCTTCCCAGCATGCCTTTGGGAAGAAAAGGTCATGCCCATGATGCTTGGGATTGCAGAGCACTTGATGCTCATGATGCTATACCTTGGATTTTGTTGAGACCGATACAGACTTGACACCTTGGCTTTCCTTCCTGGCCCGATACAGAAAGGATACCTTGCAAAAAGCTAACAAAGAGAACTCCCGGCATACTGGGGTGAGTGGGGTTTAGGGCATGGAAGATCTCAACTTCAAATGGCCTTGGAATCAATTGAAGATCTCCAACTTTGGAGGCCCTGGAGCATTTGAGGGGTATGNATGGAAGATCTCAACTTCAAATGGCCTTGGAATCAATTGAAGATCTCCAACTTTGGAGGCCCTGGAGCATTTGAGGGGTATGGAACACCTCACACTTCGGAGGCCCAAAAGCAGTTTATGCATCTGTGAGATCTCAGCCCTAGGAGGCCCCTGCAGCAGCTTAGGTATTTGGAAGATCTGAACCTTGGGAGGCCCTAGAACAATTTAGGGGTTTGGAAGATCTNGCATCTGTAAGATCTCAGCCTTAGGAGGCCCCTGCAGCAGCTTAGGTATTTGGAAGATCTGAACATTGGGAGGCCCTAGAACAATTTAGGGGTTTGGAATATCTCTAGCCTGCGAGGCCCTGGAAGCATTTTAGGGCTGTGGGAAAATATGTGAAAATTTGGAAGCCCTAGACAAGTTTGGTTGCTTAAAACAATTCTCGACCCTAAACCCTTGCAAGCACTCGTGCATGTCGTCGTGTTTTTCCGCGGGGACGAGAGACGAGTGAGCTCCTGGCATGTCTGAAAAAATCGACAAAAACAAAGACTTTGGCTAGCAAGCACTCCCAGCATGCCTTGGCACAGGGGAGGGGCGAACTCCCGGCATACTGGGGTGAGTGGGGTTTAGGGCATGGAAGATCTCAACTTCAAATGGCCTTGGAATCAATTGAAGATCTCCAACTTTGGAGGCCCTGGAGCATTTNGGGGTTTAGGGCATGGAAGATCTCAACTTCAAATGGCCTTGGAATCAATTGAAGATCTCCAACTTTGGAGGCCCTGGAGCATTTGAGGGGTATGGAACACCTCACACTTCGGAGGCCCAGCAGCAGTTTATGCATCTGTAAGATCTCAGCCTTAGGAGGCCCCTGCAGCAGCTTAGGTATTTGGAAGATCTGAACATTGGGAGGCCCTAGAACAATTTAGGGGTTTGGAATATCTCTAGCCTGCGAGGCCNGCATCTGTAAGATCTCAGCCTTAGGAGGCCCCTGCAGCAGCTTAGGTATTTGGAAGATCTGAACATTGGGAGGCCCTAGAACAATTTAGGGGTTTGGAATATCTCTAGCCTGCGAGGCCTTGGAAGCATTTTAGGGCTGTGGGAAAATATGTGAAAATTTGGAAGCCCTAGACAAGTTTGGTTGCTTAAAACAATTCTCGACCCTAAACCCTTGCAAGCACTCGTGCATGTCGTCGTGTNGAAGCCCTAGACAAGTTTGGTTGCTTAAAACAATTCTCGACCCTAAACCCTTGCAAGCACTCGTGCATGTCGTCGTGTTTTTCCGCGGGGACGAGAGACGAGTGAGCTCCTGGCATGTCCGAAAAAAAAACAAAACAAAGAAAGTTTTGCTAGCTAGCACTCCCAGCATGCCTTGGCACTGGGGAGGGGCGAACTCCCGGCATACTGGGGTGAGTNGCATTTTAGGGCTGTGGGAAAATATGTGAAAATTTGGAAGCCCTAGACAAGTTTGGTTGCTTAAAACAATTCTCGACCCTAAACCCTTGCAAGCACTCGTGCATGTCGTCGTGTTTTTCGCGCGGGGACGAGTGAGCTCCTGGCATGTCCGAAAAAAAAACAAAACAAAGAAAGTTTTGCTAGCTAGCACTCCCAGCATGCCTTGGCACTGGGGAGGGGCGAACTCCCGGCATACTGGGGTGAGTNGACGAGTGAGCTCCTGGCATGTCCGAAAAAAAAACAAAACAAAGAAAGTTTTGCTAGCTAGCACTCCCAGCATGCCTTGGCACTGGGGAGGGGCGAACTCCCGGCATACTGGGGTGAGTGGGGTTTAGGGCATGGAAGATCTCAACTTCAAATGGCCTTGGAATCAATTGAAGATCTCCAACTTTGGAGGCCCTGGAGCATTTNATGGAAGATCTCAACTTCAAATGGCCTTGGAATCAATTGAAGATCTCCAACTTTGGAGGCCCTGGAGCATTTGAGGGGTATGGAACACCTCACACTTCGGAGGCCCAAAAGCAGTTTATCTGTAGGATCTCAGCCTCAGGAGGTTTCTGCAGCAGCTTAGGTATTGAAGATCTGAACCTTGGGAGGCCCTGGAACAATTTAGGGGTTTGGAAGANTTCGGAGGCCCAAAAGCAGTTTATCTGTAGGATCTCAGCCTCAGGAGGTTTCTGCAGCAGCTTAGGTATTGAAGATCTGAACCTTGGGAGGCCCTGGAACAATTTAGGGGTTTGGAAGATCTCTAGCCTGCGAGGCCCTGGAAGCATTTTAGGGCTGTGGGAAAATATGTGAAAATTTCGAAGCCCTAGACAAGTTTGCTTGCTTGCAAGCACTCGTGCATGTCGTCGTGTCTTTCGCACGGGGACGAGCGAGCTCCTGGCATGTCTGAAAAAAATCGAAAAAAGGACTTTTGGTAGCCAGCACTCCTAGCATGCCTTGGCATCTGAAAACTGCTCAGGTATTTGCAAGATCTGAAACTTAGGAGGCCCTGGAGCAGGGTTTAGGGCATGGAAGATCTGAACTTCAATTGGCCCTGGAATCACTTGAAGATCTCCAACTTTGGAGGCCCTGGAGCATTTTAGGGGTATGCAACACCTGACACTGCTGTGAGCACACACACACATGTGGGGTGCAAAAAAATCTCTTGGAGGCTTTGAGCATTCGAAAAACTTTTGCAAACCAATTGCTGCTGCCAGCACACACATGTGTGTTGCAGAAGAAGTCAACTGAGGGTTGGCCGACCAATTGCTGCTGTGAGCACACACATGTGTGTTGCAGAATAAGTCAATGAAGAAGTCATTTGAGGGCTTAGAACATTCAACAACTTTGGCAGGCCAACTACTGTATTCTGCAACACACATGTGTGTGTTGCAGAATAAGTCAAGTGAGGGTTGCACCCAAGGGTCAAGGGTTGCCCGACCAATTGTTGCTGTGGGCATACACATGTGTGTTTCTGAAAANGGGTTGCACCCAAGGGTCAAGGGTTGCCCGACCAATTGTTGCTGTGGGCATACACATGTGTGTTTCTGAAAAAGTCAAATGAGGGTCACGGCAATTGCTGCTGTGAGCACACACACACATGTGTGGTGCAAAAAAACTCGTGCAGGTTTTGAGCATTCTTGCATTCTAAAACTTTTGCAGACCACTTGCTGCTGTGAGCACACACACACATGTGTGTTGCAGAAGAAATCAATTGAGGGTTGGCCGGCCAATTGCTGCGGTGAGCACACACATGTGTGTTGCAGAAGAAGTCAATGAAGAAGTCNAGGGTCAAGGGTTGCCCGACCAGTTGCTGCTGTGGGCATACACATGTGTGTTTCTGAAAAACTCAAATGAGGGTCACGACCATTGCTGCTCTGAGCACACACATGTGTGGTGCAAAAAATCTCTTGGAGGCTTTGAGCATTCGAAAAACTTTTGCAGACCAATTGCTGCTGTGAGCACACACACATGTGTGTTGCAGAAGAAGTCACTTGAGGGTTGACCGACCAATTGCTGNGAAAAACTTTTGCAGACCAATTGCTGCTGTGAGCACACACACATGTGTGTTGCAGAAGAAGTCACTTGAGGGTTGACCGACCAATTGCTGCTGCGAGCACACACATGTGTGTTGCAGAAGAAGTCAATGAAGAAGTCACTTGAGGGCTTTGAACATTCAACAACTTTGGCAGACCAACTGCTGCTGTGAGCACACACACATGTGTGTTGCAGAATAAGTAGGGTTATGTCGTCCGCATCCTATCTCCTCCTGGGATTCTTGGGTATTAATAAAACGCAGAAAAAACGTAAACATAAACGCAAAAAAAAGNCACACACACATGTGTGTTGCAGAATAAGTAGGGTTATGTCGTCCGCATCCTATCTCCTCCTGGGATTCTTGGGTATTAATAAAACGCAGAAAAAACGTAAACATAAACGCAAAAAAAAGGTAACAGCAAACGCACAATGCACAAACAAACGCAAAAAAAACGCAAAAAAAACCTAGCACAAAACGTAACGCCACGCAAAAAACCCACAAACAAACGCAAAAAAAACGTAAAGAAAAACGTGACATCACGGAAAAACCCAGACACAAACGCAGAAAAAACCTAGAAAAAACGTAACACTCCACGTGAAAAAGCGCACAAACAAACGCACAAAAAACATAGCACAAGCATAACATTACGCAAAAAAACCCACGAACAAACGCGCACGGAAACTCACTGTGAAACAGGCACGGCAGACGCACCAGAAACATAAAACTAATGCATAAGCAGGAAACGGACACTTAGACAAGTGGCAGCTGCAAATACACGAACCCCGACAAGCAACGCACATACAACGCAGGACAAGAATGGCATTATGGCATAGCAGTATATGTTGAGCAGTATGAATCGAGATCCAATGATCCATTGCGCACAAATATTGGCAGGACTGCCGACTTCCGGAATGCCCTAGAATCCTAGAAACACTCACGCCTTGCAAACCGTACAAGTACAGGTATGCGAACAGATAACATTGAGACTGCCTAAGCCCAAGCCGAAAGCAAACTTCCCTGTGCCAAGAGCGTGACAGCTTCAGCCTGCTGGCAGATGTTTGCCCAGTTATGCCTGTTCTGTGCTCGCCTGGGTCTGGTCTCAGATTGTACATCACAGGCATCACAAAGATGCGAGACGGGCTGCAGGCATGTTGGGCCAACGGTCCGCAACGGTTGTCGCAACAAACCTAGTGCTGCAGCCATGGTCTCCTATGCAGTACTTGCGTGATCAGGGGACATAGCAAGTATGCGGGATTATGACTACATTCTGCCGTCAAGACGTGTAGATAGTGTAGCTTAGATATTAACTGTAACTGTACTAACTGTTCAGTCTAGCTGCTCTAGCTAGCAACTAGTAGTTACTGTTGGTAGTTTGATTCGACACGCAGAGCGCAAAGTCTATCCGTTGACTCATCACCGCCTGACTGCCTCCAGAGTTGGAGTTTTAGGCCGATAGGCTATTTCGCCTTTGGGGGAAGGGGCTTTGCGGCGAAGGAACCTGCAAAAAAGCTACCGTTGTTTAGGCCAGTTTAACTATTTATACCCCTAAACTCCTAAACCCTAAGCCCGAAACCCTAAAAGGCCCTAAACCCTACCTATAGTCTCCATTGTAGTTCCTATTTTTGGTTAACAAGTTTTATGGCTAGGACCTAGGATCCTATGATGGAGATTTTGGTTAACCAAAAAAAGAAACTACAATGGAGACTATAGGTAAGTCCTAAACCCTAAACCCTGCAAAAGACTGCCGCTACTTACCTGCCCGACGGTAGTTCAGTTGTGCTCAACTGCTCAACATGCCCAGCCAAAAACGAAGAGGACTCAAACTCAGTCCGCACAACCAGCTCCACTGGCTGCTCTGGGCCGCCATGGGCCGTGGGTGCTTCGCACCCCTCACACCCTCGTGTGAGGCAGGCCCGGCTCACTTCACAACTTCAGGCTCTCGCTTTCTCAGCTTGACCCGGCAGAAGGCGCTTGGCCTCAGTCAGCAAAGCCACCTGAATGTCACTTTCCTTGCAACAGAGGATGCCTGCGGCAAGGTCTTCAAGGGGTCTCTGCATAATGTGCACGGCGGTTGCCTTGGTCTTCTGGGTCAACGAAAACCACAGCACCGATTCAATCTTGATCGTCTCGATCTCCCGGATACTCTGGGTGATGTCTTTCTTGATTTCGGCAAAGCCTTGAAAGGTCTTCCATGTCTTCACATTCCCGAGGACGTCCTCCGCCTGCGTCAGAGCATCCTTGGCCTGCACGTCAACGATGGGGGATAACCGCTACAATGACTCTGCCTCTACAATCTCTACAACTATTTCACAAAGTTCCATCCCTTGTTTCCAAAACTGACCACCGCCCTTGATCTCTGCGGCTACGGGATGTCGCCACTAGTCACGATTCTTCCAGCTGGTCTCCGGCAAGTGGAAGTCGTTGCACTGATCACTGGCGGCTCTCTTGTAGGTGTCCACCATGGTCTGCAACCTGTGGATCCACTGCGACGCGTCCGCCTCCACCTCGTTCTGCAGCTTCTGCACCTCGTAGAGGGGCGTGAAGTCAAACTTCTGGATGTCGTCCGGTAGCGGCTTCTCGGCTGCCGACCCACACATCTTGCTTGCAATCTTCTGGGTCTCCGTCCAAGCTTTCTGCGTTTGTCCAAGCGACTGCAGCAAAGCTCGCCAGCGTACCTCGTTCGTGTCTCGGTTGAAACGTAGCTCTGCCTCGCGACCGAGCTTCCGCCACGCCTGCAATCTCGCAGACTGTGTGGTCAATGCAGTAAGGAACTGCATCTGCCTCACAAGCCACTTTTCGGAATCCGTCCCTGAGAAGACGATGTCGATGAACATGGTGGTTGCGGACACGAGATCGTCGGGGACGGCTTCTGGGGCAGCGTGTACCTGTCAGGAGGTGCTCGTGCGCACCAAGTTCTATCGAACAGCTACAGTAGTAGACTGCTACACTGCTACACAAATGATACAAATGTTGGAGTTGCTCTGCTAAACTAAACACGGCTTTGCCAGCACGCGAGACCCAACACCTGCGTGCCGACACGGGACGACTGTCAAAGCGATGGCAAGTTTCATCACAAGTTAAGTTGGCAGCCAGTGCTTCCTTCAAGGGAACGATCCTCTAGGAGAGGCCAGCCAAAGCTCTCGACCCCCGCCCCTAACCACCCCTCCCCACCCCCCCTTAACACACCACACAGCCGGCCTGATTCTCACTGGGATCTTTTCTTGTTGCGCTCACATCGACCAACTCGGATCAACACAGCGGCAAGACCAGCGTGGATTATAATGCCAAAGTCACAGTGCCCAAAAATTAAAAAGGCCCACGAATCTGGCAGCAACACGAAGCTGACGAAGCTGCAACAAGTGATCTTGCTTTACATCTACAGATCCCTTGTCCGAGTCGTGTCCCTAGTAACCGGTCACCTCGAGCTCACCAGACTCTTCCGACAACGTATGTATAGTATGCACGGCACACACTGTAACAGCACGAAAACTGACACACGCCTGTACCACGCAGATTCGACATCCGAGGGGTTAGGTTGACAAAGACCAGGACCAGGAGTTTGAGAAGTACCCTCTGTCCCTACTCGCAGGGATACGACACGATGCTTGCTAGCTGCTAGACTGACTACTGACTATGCACATGCCGCGGCGCATGGCACTGTGCCATGTCCTGTTAAGTCCTCCCTTCTGCGAGCCTTTGCAAGGATGTCCTGCAGCAAAGCCTGCAGGATAGGCTGAACTTCCACGGAGCCATGGAGGATCTTGGCATCCACGTTCTTCAGCATGCTCAGGAAATTCCCCACACTGATGCCCTCGCTGGGGTTCTCACTGCACTTCTGCGCCAGTGCCTTCAATGCCTTCGCAGACATAGCACCGGAGAGCCTGCCTTGCCACTCATCGAACTTGGTCTCGATGTCAGCGACACCCTCGAACTCGCGAAGCTGGTGTAGCATCTTCCCAACCATTGAGATGGAAGGCGGCTGCAGGTTGGCAGCTTCACCGTCACTGTGCTTCATCAATGCTGTGGCCACCACCTTGGTCCGGGAAGCCAGAGCTTTGGCCAGCTCGTCCACTGCTCCAGGGCGAAGAGTGCTTTCTAGCTGGAGAAAGCCCTCTGCACAGCGTTGGAAATCAGACGTCAGCTCCGCCTTGTCTTGATTCTCCCCGGCTAGCTTGGTCAACTCTTGCAGGAGGTGCGCAGACTTCATGCCTGGAACTCCCAACGTTAGGGCCTCATTGATGGATTCCCTCCACTCCTCGACCTGGTTGAGAACGCCCTTCACTGCGTTCAAGAGACTGTTGTTGCCAGAGTACTGCAGAAGGCAGGCGGCATCAACAGCGCTGGATCCCGCGTAGCCTGGGACGGGGGTGAAGATCGCGAGAATACCCGAGCTGCATTGGCGGATGGCCTGGTATGCATCCACGTAGGCAGGTGGCATCTCGAGATTGCTGACGCCGTCTGCACTGTACCTTGTCAGGAACGCCTCACAAAGCACGGCTACGGTTTCAAAGTCCTCCTCGTGGCGAAGCATGTCGAGAAAGGTGTCGTTGCCCCAGGCATCCAGAATGCTCTCTGCGATGGCCTTCCAAGGTCATGGGCGGAGATTCTAACGGAATCTCGCGATTGTTGTAATTCTCAAGAATGTCTGATGCCACTGATGTTTGTTTCTGGCGGGGGCTGGTTGCTTGCGCTCTTCGATCCGTGGGGCCTTTTAGTGGTGTGCACTCGTACTCGTACATGAGTGTAGATTGTTTGTGCTCTGTCTTTGCGAAGCCGTTCATGCGGGCTTCGCCCTGCCGCCAAAGGAAACTGAGGTGGTAGAACTGCCTGCGCTGGGGTTTGCTTGCTGATTCGAGTCCTTAGATTTGCTTTGATGCCTCGTTGCATTTAATGCCTACAATCTACAGTCTCACGCCCTCGCCGCCCTCGCCCTGCTGTGCTGCTCCCTTCCCCCCCCCCCCTTGAAACCAAACCACTACCCGACGACCCCGCACTGCTGCGGCAGCCATGCACTCTCACATGCTAACACCAGCAGTCTAGCGCAGCAAAACTGCTCATGCTCGACGGAAAGCTTCGTATCCGTGAAGCAGCATACGGCAGACAAGAACTGAACACTTACCACAGTATGAAACCAACACACTCTGGAATGAACCAATATTAGCAAAAAAAATCGCACCACTCACCTACGGATTGCCAGGATAAGCAGACCATGCCTGCTTCTGAGCCGTTACTTCGTCTCCGTCTGCGTTGTCGCTCACCATTGCGAGCAGGCTCTTGTACGAGGGGCTGCGATAGTCCCAATCGTCCTGTAGTCCCGGGGCCTCGCCGTACAGGCTCCAGATCTCCACAAGTTGCACGAAGTCCGCAGCTGCCTTCTCCGCGTCCCCGGGGTCGCCTGCGCGAAGCTTGTCGGTAGCATCCAGACATGAACGCTCCGTGACCTGGATTTGCAAGTCCACCGGAAGGCTGTAGCCGCCTTCAACAAGCAGGTCCGCTGCTATGTAGATCTCCTGCATATCCATGCACATGGCGCCAGTTTGCGACAGAGCTGCCGCAGCTTCGCAAATGTCCACGAACTTGCGCAAGTTGAGAACCAGTGTCTTGGTTTTCTTGTTCTTCTTGTCCCCCTCGAGGTTATCCGCGATCTTCTTCACCTTGCACAAATCGGAGAACGCGAACTGCTAGCCGTAACCGCTGAGGAGCAAGTCAGCATTACGGCTACTGTGATATGCCACACGAATACCTAATACATACCTCCACCTAACAATGTATTCTCGAGGGCGGGGGGGGGGGGGGTTGTGGTCTAAACAGTCGCATTCTTGAAAGATACGCAAATCCCACACAGAATATACCCGAAATCACAGAACCAGGAAATATAATACACCACGACACAAAAGATCAATAATCCCCAACATACGTCATGCGTTTCTCAGTACCAGACCACACCCGGGGGGGGGGGTCGTGTGGCGGCAAAAGCGCCAATCGCAGCCTGGAAAAAGATAGGCAAATCCCATACAGAATCTAGCCGAAATCCTAGAACTAGTAAATATACCACAGACCATGACACAAAATGTCAATAATCCCCGACGTACGTCATGCACTTTTTCTTACCAGACCACACCCGGGGGTTCGTGTGGCAGCAAAAACAACCACAGCTTTGAACAGATAGGCAAATCCCATACAGAGTACAGCGGAAATCCCAGAACCAGGAGGTGCAATACACGACGACAGAAAATATCATAATCCCCAACATACGTCATGCACTTTTCCTTATAGTGCCCTAGCCGCCCTAGAGACTAGACTCCTGGACCACCGTCAGTTACAATGTTGTTGTGTTCCCCATCGGTGCCCTGAACGGAAGCAAATGCCTGCCACTGGGGCCCGAGCCCCATTAATCTGGTTCCCCAATTTGTCTCCTTGGAGAATGCGTGGAATGGTCAGCTTCTTGAAGCAATGCGGCATGGACCTCATCTGCAAAGCTGCCTCCTCAAGCGTCGGGTCCATCGCGTCCGAGTCCAAGCCACTGCTGGCACGACGGCCTCCAACCTGGTAAACACGGCCGCCCTCGGACTTAATTTCCACCTTCGCCACCGCCGCAGCGAGCTGGCTACCGGGTCGGCTACCGCTCGCTGCAGCGGCACTAGCTGCAGCAGAAGCAGCGTCTGAACGGGCCGGACTCTGGGTTCCCTCGCCACCCTTTCGCCTCCTGCGTTTCTTGGGCTCTGCTTGAAGTCGGCGAGACGTGTGGGTGGCGGGCTGGTCATCGTCCACTGAGATAGGCTCTTCTTGTGGCACCACCGCGATCATAGCCTCCAACTCCGCGCTGCGCAGCTGCTCGACAGACTTCACATGCTGTCTGTAGCCCGTCGCGTCTCGGAGGCCAACCGGATTCTTCTTCAGCAGGCCCGCGTAGTTGAACTCGAAGACGTTGGCCGCGTGCTCCTTGTGCAGCTGCCTGGCTGCCTCCAAGAGGAGCTCCTCCTGGGACAGCGCGTTGGATGTGTACATCTCTATTCTTCGCATAGAGTGTATCTGGCAGCAAGACAGACCGTCCAACGTCACCAGGAACATCTGTTGCAAGCTGCCCGTCTGCGACTGCATGGAGAAGCCTGGCGAGCCTGCGGTTTCTTGCCAGTCAACCCCTCGAGTTCCGACTCCGTGAGCAGTCCGAACTCCATGAAGATCCGATAGCCACGTGTCTCGGTATCTTTCACGTTCGCCCGGGCAAAAAAGGCCTCGGCTTCGCCCAAGCGGATTCTGCAGGCGAGGCAGAAGATATTCTTGAAGGCTGGTTTCTGCATCCTGAGCAGCACCCGTAGCCGTACCCCCGATGCCCCTCTTAGACTTTCGCTATCTAGCCGTAGCCTGCAAACTCATCCGAGCAAAATGTCTCACTGCTCACCTTCCTGTATTCATGCCCAAGATGCTCCTTGCAGCACTGCTGCCATGTCCATCCAGGCCATCCCTCGGCCAAGGCGCTCACGCAACTGACGCACCCTGCCGGCTCAACGTCCTGCAACGAAGCCCCCGTGCCATCCTTGCCAGCGACTTTCACCTTGACACCGTCCATGGGCCGGCCGCACGCAGGACACTCGACGTGGCTCTCATCTTCCCGCGGAGCTGCTTCGGATGCCTCCTGCTTCACAGAAGTTTTCCTTGGGGCTTCCTGCCTTGCCTTTGCCTTTGCCGTTGGGCCAGGCACTTCGGCTTTAGCTTTCTTACCACGCGGATCTGCATCTCGTGCAGAGCGTGGCTCGGCAGCCTGCAGTCAGCACAACGACACAATGTATCCTCCCTGTGCAGGCTGTACAAAAACACTGACTGTCGACTTCTATACTTGCTGTGGCCTCGGTTCCCACCCATGCCCACAGCACTGGCTTTTCTTTTTGTGTGATAACCTGATAAAAGAAGAACAAAGTTCCCAGCGTCCTGACCCGAAGTGCAACCGACAGTCACCTGGAAGACGGCATCTGTGCACAGATAGATGTCCTAGGTCCTATCGGCGTGTGTATGTTGTGAGATCACACATCACAGGGGGTACGATTTGTTACGGGCATCGGCGTGTGTATGTTGAGAGATCACAAATCGCAGGGGGTACGATTTGTTACGGGCATGGGCCTGTGTATGTTGTGAGATCACACATCACAAGGGGGTACGATTTGTTACGNCGGCGTGTGTATGTTGAGAGATCACAAATCGCAGGGGGTACGATTTGTTACGGGCATGGGCCTGTGTATGTTGTGAGATCACACATCACAAGGGGGTACGATTTGTTACGGGCATCGGCCTGTGTATGTGGTGAGATCACACATCACAGGGGGTACGATTTGTTACGGGCGTCGGCGTGTGTATGTTGTGAGATCACACATCACAGGGGGTACGATTTGTTACGGGCATGGGCCTGTGTATGTGGTGAGATCACACATCACAGGGGGTACGATTTGTTACGGGCATCGGCGTGTGTATGTTGTGAGATCACACATCACAGGGGGTACGATTTGANTTTGTTACGGGCATGGGCCTGTGTATGTGGTGAGATCACACATCACAGGGGGTACGATTTGTTACGGGCATCGGCGTGTGTATGTTGTGAGATCACACATCACAGGGGGTACGATTTGACACGGGCATCGGCGTGTGTATGTTGTGAGATCACAAATCACAGGGGGTACGATTTGATACGGGCATCGGCGTGTGTATGTTGAGAGATCACAAATCGCAGGGGGTACGATTTGTTACGGGCATGGGCCTGTGTATGTTGTGAGATCACACATCACAAGGGGGTACGATTTGTTACGNCGGCGTGTGTATGTTGAGAGATCACAAATCGCAGGGGGTACGATTTGTTACGGGCATGGGCCTGTGTATGTTGTGAGATCACACATCACAAGGGGGTACGATTTGTTACGGGCATCGGCGTGTGTATGTTGTGAGATCACACATCACAGGGGGTACGATTTGTTACGGGCGTCGGCGTGTGTATGTTGTGAGATCACACATCACATCACGGATTGACTGAAATGCTGGCAGCTCCCCCTCTAGAAAAGCTCTTCCTGCCCCGTTGCCTTCGCCCCCAGAAGTTTCGAGCTGGCAGGCGCCATCTGAAAAACCGCACTTGNTCACATCACGGATTGACTGAAATGCTGGCAGCTCCCCCTCTAGAAAAGCTCTTCCTGCCCCGTTGCCTTCGCCCCCAGAAGTTTCGAGCTGGCAGGCGCCATCTGAAAAACCGCACTTGCCGCCGTCTGAAGCTGAGCAGCTCCGGTCATCAGCGGACGTTTGCTCTGTCGGACTCTGTCGGTGATCCAAGGGCCCTAGAGCCCTAGGGCCCTAGAGGACAAATTCATGATGCACTGCAAGAACACAACCTANTGAGCAGCTCCGGTCATCAGCGGACGTTTGCTCTGTCGGACTCTGTCGGTGATCCAAGGGCCCTAGAGCCCTAGGGCCCTAGAGGACAAATTCATGATGCACTGCAAGAACACAACCTAGCTCGAGGCTCAAGTATCTTTGCTGGCGTGGTCTTTGTGGTCTTTCGCACGCAAAGTCTCGCAACTGCTATTCGCTACAAGGCAAGATCGAAGAGCAGTCTCGCAACTCGCCTTGGGGCACAGGCCTAGAATCTAGAACCTGCTAAACCAGGATCCTTAAACTCAGTAGCCCTGAACCATCCTTAACCTAGCGGCCCAACCCACTAAATTCTAGGCGCCCCCCCCCCCCTCTCCCACTCCAATGCCCCTGACACAGTAAGCCCAGTAAGCTCTTCCACGGCCACGGAAACACTCAACTAAAACTGTCCATAGAATGTGTGCTGGGCAGCTACCTACGTCAGCGAGCAGGTTCCGAGAAAGTCTCGGCGACGGGCCCACAGGCCACGGCCATCTAAGGATTACTAGTTTACTAGTGCACTTGCGCAGCCGCAGGACACAGCACGACCGCGGGATGTTGATTCTGTTTCCTTCTATGTTGCCTAGGACTAGGACCTAGGACCTAGGAGATATCATTGCATCACACGGAGGGAAGAACAAACAAATAGTCAGCTAGAGCTAACAACCAGCTATAGTTCTCGTCTACGGCGTGCTGCCGCGGTATCTGTACAGCTACACTGCCATGCGCTGTTCGTTCAGAATGGCAGCTGCTTGAAATGGCCCATGCAGCAATTCCAGGTGACACTCTGGTATCCAGATCGGACTGGCTCTGACATCAGCACCATAGGTGCCAAGGACTCGTGGAAACAGCTTGCAAGACTGTAAGTGCGCTTGCTGAAAAGAGCATGACTTTAGAATCTACCTACGACTTCGGAGACTTGGGACTTAGGTCTACTTCTTCGTTCTAGGTCCTTAAGTCCAGAATCGGTTGTGACTACTCACTACTCACTCAGTACTGAGGACTACTTGTCACTGGTCACTAGTCTTGCCGACCTGGCGAGTCTAGGTGGATTCACTACTTACACGACATGTCCAGCCAAGGAAGTACGGTTCTTTGATCTGCCTAATTAGTCAATTAGTCCCCAAGCTCCAGCCGAACAGCTCCAAGACACCCTGGCGCGTCGGGCTTACTCCGGGAACTGTTTCAACAGAAACAGTGCCCATATCAGCATGCCCAAGCAAGGCAGCGCCATGCCGTTTGCCGCATGCTCTCGCTGAAGCTGCTGTGAGACTTCTGCTGTTGATCTCGGGCGCATGCTCTGCCCGTGCAGCAGCATCATTTCCTCTGGCAGCAAAATTCTGTCCTGAGCATACAAGTACACCTGCGTGCTAGTTGTGAATGTCGGAAGCGGCTTTCCGGGACCGCTGAGCCTAAGGCGGTCCAGAGACTGACTGACATCCACGCGATAGCCCGCCACTGCAGACTCGACTTTACTGGGGCATGTCATATCCTGTACAGACATGCCTTTCTCAGCACAAATCAGAATTGCCGCATTATCCAGGATATCGCGCGCGCGGTCTGTGAGGCGAAGACCCCGAGCCCTGAATTGTGTCCTGCCCGTCTAAGGCTTCAGGCTGTCTGGCACTCCGTACCGCTCCCTGAACTTCGAGCTCGCTGTTTTCCACACCGAGCCCTCACCGGATCTTTCCCTGCCCGCCCGTGACTGGAGCTCCTGGTCATACGTTCGAGCAACATGCACCATAGACCTAGGTCTGTGTTGAAGCACGACACATTTAGTAATTAGTAAAGTTTTTTTGGGGGGGGCAGCGAAGCGGGCGACACAGTGAGTAAAGTAGTTTTTCGGGCGGGCGTTGCGGGCAACACATTGACTACAGGGGGAAAGAAGCCACACAGCAGCATGGTTTGGGGTTCAGGAACAGCTGGTGGCAGAAAGCAGCAACGAGAGAAGCCGGACAGCTTCTGACAGCAGAACGGGTTAGGGTTTAGGGACAGCTGGTGACAGAAAGCAGCAATAAGGCGGGCGAAGCGGGCTTTGAGATGTGTGTTTGGAGCGTTTCGTTGTTTGCAAAGGCTGAGAGTTCCAAAGCCAGGGCTCTGAGATGTACGTTTTGAGCATTTTCGTTAGTTGCATGAATGGAAAGTTCGAAAGACAGGGATTTCACATGTACGTTTCGAGCGTTTTGGTTCGTTGCAAGAAGGAGGGTGGGGGGGGCAGCGAGGAGCGGCACGAGGAGGAGTCGGAAAAAAATACACTTTCAGGGAAAAATGGCAAAATGCAGTCTGGCCACCTCTGAGGCGTAGGTTGGGATGGGTGGGTGCGTGGGAGGGTGGGTGGGTGGGTGGGCCGGAGAGGGTGGGTGGGTCGCGGCCGGGCGCGTTTTGGGGCACGTTTTTTCCGGGAGAGATTCCGGAAGGTGCGTTTTTGGGCACGTTTTTCTTCACCTTTTTTGCACGTTGGTTCCGGAAGGTGCGTTTTTGGGCACGTTTTTTTCAGGTTTTGTGGCAGCTTTTTTTATCTTTTTTGCAGCTTTTTCTTAGGCTTCCCCGGGGTTCCTTACCTTTTTCTTCAAGTTTTTTCTAAGTTTTTTCAGGTTTTTTCAGCGTGCAAAAGTCACCTTTTTTTCACGTTTTTTTTACGTTTTCCCTAGGAAAACGTAAAAAAACGTGAAATGGGAGGTGCCCAAAAACGTGAAAAAAAACGTGAAAAAAAGGTGCTAAAAAGGTGCGAAAAAGCTGCAAAAAAGATAAAAAAAGCTGCCACAGAACGTGAAAAAAACGTGCCTAAAAACGCACCTTCCGGAACCAACGTGCAAAAAAGGTGAAGAAAAACGTGCCCAAAAACGCACCTTCCGGAATCTCTCCCGGAAAAAACGTGCCCCAAAACGCGCCAGGCCGGAACCGCTGCGACAACAACGTGCGTAGAAATGCACCCCGCCGCCCGCCCCCGCCCTGAAACCCAAGCCACGCTCGCACCACGCAGCCCCGCGAAGCCCTTGTTAGTGTAGTTGTAGAAAGCCTTGGCCCGCACCCGCCTAAATTGCCCCTAACCCTTTGCCACCCAGGAGTAGAAGCCTAAGCCTAAGCGCTGTGTCAGCAAGCTGTGCCCCGAATAAGCCTCCGGAAACTTTCGCTTCCGCCCCAACTGATTGATTGAATCAGAGGCCGCTTTGATCAGGAGAGCTCTGGAATTTTGAAAAGTAGTTACTTCGCTTGACTCAGAAACTGCGGCTACAATTCAAGATTAAGTGAGGCTCTCGGTTGCATTGCTTTCCCCTTCAACAGAAGCCTCTATCAAAACCGAGTCCCCACACCCTTCCCAGACGAGCAGCCACAGACCCCTTGACATACAAGACCAGCGTGATGAATCTCCAGCCCCAGCACCGAAGGATGTGATGAAGTTGCGTAGTTGTAATTTGTATGCGCATATGGAGCGACTCAGATTGCGGCGACAATGGCACCTTGAACAGCAACTCTCCGACCCCTCCCCGCTACCACGAAAAAAAACCTGCCGGAAACTGGTAGCAGGGTAGCACGTGTCCTGCACGCGCGGACTGTACTCAGGCAGCAAGAAGGTCTCCAGGGTTGGCACGGTCTCCGCGGCTGCGCTTCGCAGCAATGCCTGAATGCGACGGCGCGGGGTGGTCTAGCCCCGACGTACCAGGCCAAAAGACAAGCACGGAGATGACTACCGGAACTTGCAGCTTCGCAGTATCAGTGGGGCTTGGGAAAAACCTAGCCCTAGCTGTCCCAGCTGTTCTAGCGAGCTTGGAGGAAGCTTCGATCAAGCCTGCCTCTTCTCCGGTCAATTTATGCTACCCGACAACCCGTAGACCCAACTAGTAACCCGTCCATAACAGAAAAGGAAAGGGCGCCTTGACAAACGTCGCATACTTGCTCGCCTCCCTCTCGGAGTAGATATCCTTTCGTAGGAAGACGATGTAGCACCTGCGAGACAAGCAGCTCTGGACAACCTCAGCAGCTGCGATAGCAGACTGCCAGGAAGTGTTGCACCTACTTACCAGACCAACATGGCCGGCATACTGGAGCTTCCCGAAAATTCAATAACTCCAAGCAAAGACACCACACTCACTGTCACTCAATGTCGCTTTGCAGGCTTTGCAAAAGTCAAGAGCACGCTGAGCAAAAAAAGGTGAGCACCCGTCGTCCTTTGAGAGCCCAGGTTGCTACACCAGAACGCTGGCCCGGCATCGCATGTGTGCCACTTGTCTCAGGGGAGACACAAGGAATACCTTGGGCATTCCTTGTCTGCACGAATTGAAACTAAGTCGTTGTGTCCACTTCTGCCTCACCCCCGCGCAGTGCCAGGCATCCCTCTGTCTGCACGCTGCTGCTGCTGCTGCCGTGCTGTTGAACACCGCTGCAGGAAACAAAACGGATACGCCACGCACTTAGCGTATGTGAGCAGGCTCCACGACTGGAGGTCCGTCTGCACTGTACCCGGCCTCCTCCTTCAAGATCTCCTGCGCCCTAGGCTCGGCAGAGAAGGAGGCGCGCGCTAGCCGGCGGTCTGAAAGGGATAGAAGCTCTACCGCATCCCGATGAGCTTCCGACGTGTCATGATGCTCACCCTCCACAAGCCATGCCGCAAGGAGTCCAATCGGTCGGCCTTGCCCCGTGTTGTGCGCGAAAACTTTCACAGGCTCGCGGACAGTGCGTGTTCGCCTGCACTCGGGGCCATGTCGCGCACAGAGCGCTATGATCGACTGCGACTTCACATTGTACGTCATAAATCCATGAGCAGCAAAAGCGACCGAGACATCCGAGAACATCTTGGGGGCTCTCGTCCTTTTTGTTTTGGCTGCTGCCGAAGGAGCGTCGCCGCTTCCAGCGGCGAGGTCAGCAGCTGCCGGATCTCTAGGCGCTGCTTCAACTGCTGGATCAGAAGCTGCCTCAGCAGCCTCACGCGAGACTACTTCCTGGTCCTCGTCGTCTGGGTGCAGGAGCATGGAGGCTTCAGACATCTGAGACGTGGCATCCAAAGCGTCATCGTCCTCGTCCTCGTTCTCGGTTCCCTCCTCGTAAATCATGTCCTCAGCCGGCACCTCAGGCTGATCCTCTGGCTCTGAAGCCGCGTCCTCAGCGGCTGGCGGGGCGATTGGCGCTGCAGCTGAATCTGCAGGCGGCGCAGGCGCTGTCCGCGGCCGCTTGGCTTTCGGTTCCGAGGCAGCAGATTTCCGGGACGCTCGGGCAGCTCGCCGACGCTCGAATTGCTCACGCAGGGAGCCTTTCCAAAGGCGCATGGTAGGGATGCTCCCCAACCTGGCCCGAGTAGGGAGTGTGTATCTATGGCAAGGGATACAGGCTACATTGGCTACATACGACTTCTGGCCTTCTGGCATCTGGCATCCATGTATCATGAGAACAATGACAAAAACTTGTTTCAGGAAGCTGGGTGTATGCAGTACACTGCTTCTAAATTCTAGATTTGCGTAATGAATCCGTGAATATGTTCTAGATTAGCGAATCTATGCAACACCAGTAACTAAACAATCTTGCCACGGACATTTGGACTACAATCACTCTACACGCTAGACTCTAGAATCTACTATAATCTACACTGACGGAACTGCTAGTAACTACTGTACTATATGTACTTTATGTGTGTATATATATATATACGTATACATATACTATCTACTATATACTGTATACTATATACTATCTATATACAATATACATATACATGTATATATAAACATATATATACACACCACTTTGATATCTCTTCAAATATCACAGCTACTGTACCTGAAAACAAAAAAATGTGACATGTCCTATGTCACTTATGTCTACTGTACTACACTAGACTAGACTTATTGTTCTATACGTTACTTAAGTTCATAGATTTACTAGTTACTGGACTTACTAGACATGTATACGCACGCACAAGTAGAATCTAACAGGCATGCGCTAGCTGTCACGAACACTTGTCAGTAGCTATAGATAGAGATACAAGCACTCGAATCTGCACGAGAATCATGCATCTGCCAAAGGCCTGCCAAGCAACTCGCGTACAAGCACGTGGTTAGGGACCATCTGGTCAGCAGCCATCGCAGAGGAATCGCTAACAACGGCATACACTTTGCAACGCCACTCCACGTCCAGGCTTAACATCCGGAAGACACAGAGGTCCGGTTCAAACTCGGGGATGTCAGGCACATCAAGACGAATGAGGTCTTCTCCTGCTGTGGTCTGGCCGACAACGCCAGCAGAGTGCAGCAGCAGGCCGCTACACATCCAGCTGCGCAAGGTGACGTTAGGCCACTGCTGGCAGCGAGACCCGAGAGCACAACGTTTGGCAACCGCACCCCAAGCGGAATCGTCGTCGAGTTCTTCTCCTTTGACACTCATCGGCACTTGCAAGCAAAAGACCAGAAAGCCTTGGACAAGCAGGGCTCTATTGGCCTGCTTCTCCTTTCGATGAGCCTCCACTTCCGGGGTGTCGATGCGTCCCTTGCGCCGCTGCGGTGGTGTGAAGAAGGGGCGGAGAAAGAAAACAAAACGACGATGGAAGTTCACCGCCTCAAGGCCATCACCTTTGCAGAAGCACTGTCCAAAGATCTGACACAAGGTCGGCTTGCTGTTTGCAGGCTCGCGCACAGGCTGGCACTGGTCCTGGAACACCATGCGGCTCCTGTTTTCCCATTCCTCGACAAGGAGCTCTTAATTCACAAAAAAAACGCAGGAAACGGGAGGTTTTACTGGGCGCTTTGGCTATAGTATAGCAAGGAGTAGTTCACCCGGAGGACGCGGCCTATATATTTATAACCAGGTCTTACCAACACACAGGCAAGGATGCTGCACGAGGCACTGCACAAGTGCTCCGAGACCTCTAGATACACACAGCTCTGGGCGGGCAGTAAATCCCCTTGAGGCAACGAGGAACATGTGGAAAAATGAGATACAAGGATCAGTGTGCAGACCTTGCTACCTGCATGCTTGAGAAGTCAAGAGGGACACCAGGAACACTTACAAAAGAGAATCAGTTACGGACAAGGAGCCTTCTGCAAATGCCCTCGAACGCCCGTCTTCCCTGCCGGGCCCAGCGCAGCTTCCACCAACTGATCCGCTGGAAGGTGCATGTCCAGCAAAGGGTGCGCAGTTCTAACCGGCCGAGAACTGTCAGCTAGGGCCGGACATGCTTCCATGAGGGGCCCGAAGCTAGAGACGTCGACATCGACGGAAGCACGCCTTGTCTCGCGACTTTGCAAAAGTAGCTTGTGTTCGCGATTCTCGGCATTGCACACCTGCCTAATGCGCGCGAGCTCCGCCTCAATTGTTTCAACCATGGCGTCCGCTGGCGGCAACGCCAAGTCTCGTGTTGCAGGCTGCAGCACGTCACAACCTTTGGCCTTCTTTGGAAGGGCGACCAGCCCCCTTTGCGCAGCTGCCAGAGCGATGTTCCCGAGTTCCTCGTAGTGCTCCATCTCCTCGGCCGTCAGTGCGCCGAACTCGCGAGACAGCCTGGACATAGCCGGCCGCGATATGCACTCGGACAATCTTTCGTTCAGGAAGCAACGCCAAGCCCATCCAAAGGTTGCTGCAGTCTTTCCTGCCTCCGCTTTTTTCTTTGCCTTTGTCTGCTTCTCCGCTTCGCCAAGCAAGCCTGACCTTCTGGTGAAGTTGCTTCTGCACAGCCATTCCGCCGACGCCCTGTCTACATTAGGGCGAGAGCTTTGCACCGATTTCATGGTAACGACCCGTCTGATAGCACTGTGATTGGCTTCGATCTGGGCTATGTCCGTGCTAAACATACTCAAAATGGTATGCAACACGGCCCGGGCTTCCTCGCCCTGCAGGGAATCGGCATCTGGAAACTGTGCTCTGATCCATGTCGAAAGATTGCAGAGGGTGCAATCCGCATCCGACAGTAGGACCATGTCTCCTAGGTACGCACGGAAAAGCCTGAGAGGGTAGGCTCCCCAAGGGAGGCCCAGATACACTCTGACGCTGCTCCCGATGATGAGCAGCATCCTCACGAGAAGGACTTGAAACTTGCGCAGCTGGGCAGCCGGCGCAAGACAGACCAGCGGCTCGTGAAATGTCAGGCGCAAGCTGAGGAAGAACTCCTTCAAAGCTGTTTGCTTGCACGCCTCGAGCGCCACAAAAGTGCGCTCTCCAGTCTCCGCTCCAATCGACTGCTGAAGCCTCTCCCAATTCACGCCGGACTTGGTCAGCAAGTCCTCCAGCAAGGCCATTGGTGCCTTCATCGCAGTTTTGATAACCATCAAAGCTGCGGCTGGCTTCGAGCGCACCCAGGCCGCCAAGCGAAGTCGCAACTGACGATTGTACTCAGCCCAGTCAACATCTCCAGACTCCACACCTCGGGAACAACACAAGAAACCAAAGAGCCCTGGCTTGACTGCCGACAACCTCTCTGACTCTGGCATGGAAGCTGTGCAACCGAGTTGTGTAGACTTAGACATATCTGGTACACCTAGATGATATGGAGTCTTGACTGTGGCTCTTAAGTGTGAACTGGAACAACAGTAGAAAAGGAGGACTTAAGACTTAAGAAAGAGGTCGCCAACTGAACCAGCGGCCGTCTGGATTAGGATGTGCTTCGGCTGCATCGGCACTGGCTGGAGCTGACTCCGGAGCTCCTCGATCACCTGGTCGGATGACGCCACCCCCCTCAAAATCGACGTCATCACCCTCGCTTCCTTGGTCACGCCGAACATGTGGATCATCCTGCAACGCTGCCGCCACCCTGGACCAGCCCGTGCACTTTGCCCGCTGGACAACTGCCGGCACTGTCATGGCCTGTCCGGTGTACAGCAGCATCGTAGGCTCCAAGAGGTTGTGCAGGGCCGACAAGAGCCCAAACCAGCTAATTGCTGCTTCTGCGCCGGTCCAAGACTTCTTGGATAGCACTGGCGGTTTGTGCGGAATTAAGGCTGGGACAAGGTAAACTTGTGCAGCATTCAGCACTTGATCACGGGTCAGCCCGAAGCTTGGGTTCACATGAGTCACGTCTACTTCGTCGGATGTATCCCCATTCAAGAAGAATGCGATGAGGTAGCGCCTCACCAGACACAGTCGTCCTTGCCGGGATGGTTCAATGCCAGCTGCCGGTATTGGCAGGAAGAGGTCCAGCACACTGTGCAAACGACGAGACTCGAAGCTGTTGCTCTCGACAGCCGAGGTTCGCAGCCGTAGTCTTCGCTCAAGGACCGTGCAGAGAGCTCGTCTGAGCTGCCGGGTGCCTCCAGCTTGCTGTGCGGCCAGCGCCGAGTAGATCATGGCCGAGAAGTGACCACTCACTACGCTGTGCTGCTTTTTGCTGCTGTTGTGCATCCGGTGGACGTCACAGAAATAGTGAGCCCGCTTCCACGGCTCCCTAGCATCTGCTGCCATACCATGCTCAGCGCAGCGGTTGGCTGCATAAGCGTCGGTAGTGACAAGCCCGATAGGATGGCGGCAGGATGCAGCGGCACGTGAGAGCTCAGGGAGCAAAGCGAGCAATTCCCTCTGGCAAAACAGGATCTGTTCGGCCGTGTTGCTCTCCAAGGCTTTCAGATGCGTCGGCATGGCGCATCTGATCTGTGCGAACCGCTTTCCGTCATGGACCAGTAAAGCCACCGCAAGCTCTGACTGCAGAAGTTTGACGACTGTGCCCTGTTCCCTGCAGTCTTCGTGGGACACGCTGATTCGGCATGGAGTCTCATCGTACCTCCGCCGAACGACGACGGACACCAGACGGCAAGTGCCGCCCCCGGCCATGTCAAGCAGCTTGCACAGCATGATGCCCAGCAGGTATGGAGCTGCCAGAAGCAAGGCGCAAGCGGCTTCAGACAGCTTTCGAGCTATCGTGGATCTTGCTGTGCCTTGCTGGTTGGCTTCTGCCGTTCCAGATACCACTGACCTCCTCTCGAACAAAATGCTGTGCAAGGCCTTGTCCGGCTGCTGTTGTATTCGTTTGAGTCTCTGGGTCCCAGATAGGCGAGCAAGCTCTCTCTGCAAGGGAGTACCAACGTCCCGAGTCTGGAGCACAAATCGAGCAATCTGCTGCAGCGCAGGCTTTTCAGCTGCTGCACGCCTATGGCTCCGCACCCATGCCATGTCTGGCTGCACACGTCTGGACCCGTCGCCGCGAGCTGCTTCTGCGGTTCTCTCTGCAGCCTGCGCCTGATCCCGCTGCACCCGCCGCACGAGAGCACGGAAACCATGTCTGCCTTTTGGCTTCCGGGCCTTTCCTTTGGAAGCAGCGGCAGCAGCGGTGGCATCGCGTTCCTCATCGCCATGTCTGCAAGCATTGCCAAGAGCAGCAACGACGTTCTGCCATCCCATGATTCAATGGCCCCCTTGCCTAGCATACTACACTACACTACACCATATGCTATATACTGTACCTATAGTCTCCATTGCACTGCCTTTTTTTGTTAACCAGTTTTATGGCTAGGATCCTATGATGGAGATTTTGGTTAACCAAAAAAAGGAACTACAATGGAGACTATAGGTACTTGACTATATGACTATACCATAGCATACCGTACCAGACCATACTATATCATACTAAACAAGACTCGACTTGACTAGGCTGTTACTATGCTTTATCAACGTATGTTCGACTCTACTATACAACACTACACTACAGCACTGTATTATACGATACGAGACTGTACCTATGCAATACGTTACTTCCTGGGAAGCCGCATAGATGCATGAGTTTCCAACTACGCGGCAATGTCTGCATGCCTCTGGGCCTCTCAGCAACAAACTGCACTGCAGCCCTGGCCAGATCCAGACAAGACACACTCGGCCCAGGTATCTCCGGATTCATGCTGAAGGGTTTCAGGGTCAAGTCAAACGTACAGCATCCGTCGGAATCAGCAGAGGTTTTAAGGTTCAGGGCTTTGGACAGTGGGTCTTGGGCCTTTGGGGTTTACGGAAGGAGGAGTTGGGGGACTGTAGCCCGCGGTTATAAAACTAAGCTTTACGGTTTCAGGGTCAAGGCAAACGTACAGCATCCGTCGGAATCAATAGAGGTTTTAAGGTTCAGGGAAGTTCAGGGCTTTGGACAGTAGGTCTTGGGCCTTGGGTTCTACGGAAGGAGTTGGGGGACTGTAGCCCACGGTTATAAAACTAAGCTTTACGGTTTCAGGCTCAAGGCAAACAGCACAGGTTTAAAGGTTCACGGCTTTGGACAGTAGAGGTCTTGGGCCTTGGGTTCTTGCGCATATCAAGGTTGCCAAAGTTGATCTGTTAAAATGTCAAGGAGTTCGGAGGTCGAGTCATGAGATTGTTTGTTGGCCAGCCGAGGCAGCGCATGAACAACGTCGACATGAATCTATCCTTGGGCTACGTAGCGGCTACATTGTTTCCGTCTACATCCAGGTCTATTTCCAAAAAGGGTCGTTCCAGCCCAATCAAGAGTCGACACAGCAACACACACAGAAGATGGAGCGCCTTGGCCGTCTCACTGGAGCCCAAACATTGCAGTCGAGCTCCGTCACGATCGCATAGTACCCCGGGCCCACCACAGCAGCCGCCACAGCTGCCAGAAACCTGCAGAGGAGCGTGGCTCGTGGTTTCTATGCGCTACAAGGCCCTTTGGAGCCGCGCAGCAGGCGCAGCAAGAAACACATATGCAACTGTCTCGTCAAGCAGTGGCCCCGGAAACTCACTGCCGACCCTGCCTCTGCAGCGGCGTCTCCCTTTGATTCGGCTCTGCCCTCCCGAACCCTTGTACTTGCTCAAGGATGCATGCGCGGTGCAAGCCCGTGGCTATCATGGCCGTTGCATCTTTGAAGGTGACATCATATAACGGGTGCTGCACACAGCCTTCGGAATTGCGTTTGGCCCTCATGTTTGAGAATGGGGGGCAAGGCGTCCCCATAACCAGCAGGTCACATGCATGCTGGGGGCAAGCAACTTGGTCAGCATGCTGAAGGCACGGCTCGCCCGCTACTTGTGCTGCTAGGGTCTTGTGCACATGGTCGACATGAAACAAGGACAGAAGGGCTGCACGCCGTTCCGCGGCCAGCTCGCTGCAACCCTTGACGTGGAACGGGATGCCCAGCTCCTGCCAGCAGTCAACCCTGATTATCACAATTGCCCAGCCGCTAGCACCAAGACTGCAAAGATACTCCCAAACACATATACAGCATGCAGCGCATACATGATGCGCCAGCGTACGTTCTGCAGCCCTTCCTCCAGCACCAGCCCTTCTGTGAGCATCCCAGAGCAAGCACTCATCAAAGACACTGGTGACATGCGCGGCTTGCCCTCAGCTTGGAAACCGAGCTTTTTGGTGAACTGCTTCAGCTTGAAGACCCACCACACCTCGAAAACCCGGATCATATGTCATATTCTCTGCCAGACATCCGGCTCAAAAACAAAAGTGCAGCCATGCTCTGCTAACTCACACTCGAGCATCGAGAACCTGCAAAAGACATGCATGCGGACGAGGATCGTCTGAAGTTTGTGGACTTCGGGGAACGGAAACAGAGCTCTGACTTCCATCGCTGGAATCTATGGTTTGTGCTGGCTCGGACATCATGCGAACTTGCTCTGCATCTGCGGTTTGCTGCTGCGTCTGCTGAGACTCCTTCCGCAGCCTGCCACAAACACCGGCCCAGCCACTCGAGACCGGTGAGCTTGCCATGCCAGCAGCAGGCATCTACGGCACTTAGCAGATTCAAGTGTTAACTGTTAACCTGTTAACTGTTAACCTTCTCGAGGCTTCTTGATCACTCTCGTTGAAGACTTGTTGGGTTTGCCAAACGTGTGCATGGGACCACAAACAGTGCCATTCGAGGCACTAGACAGCCTGAGCACTCGGCATGCTTTGGTGTTTGCGAAGCTCTCGAATGCTGGCCACCACTGCAGCTGCTGAGCACTACCGTCCGTTGACCCAAAGGCACCAACTTGATCGATGACCAAGCTTCGAAAATACAGCTTAGAATTACCACCTCGCTATTATCTGCTACGGACTACTCGGACTACTCCACTACAAGTGACCTTCCCCGCCTGCCTTTCGCTGCCTGCTCCATCTGTGTGTTTCAGGTGAGCTAATCAAGTTATTCGACTGGACTCTATCATTCTCTCCCTGGCTCGCTCGCTTTCTGCATACTTCCCTGGCTCTCGTTCTCCCTCTCTCCCTCTCTGTCTCTCTCTCTCTCGCTGTCTTTGTCTCTCTCTGTCTCTGTCTATCTCTCCGGCTCTGCCTCTCTCCCTCTCTCCCTCTCTCTCCCTCTCTGTCTCTCTCTCCCTCTCCCTCTCTCTCGCTGGCTCGCTGGCTCTCTCTCCTCTGTCTCTCCGCTCTCTCTTTCTCTTTCTTTGCTTTGCTCTGGGGCAGGAGAAAGGGCTTTCTCTTGGTCTCTGTCTGTCTCTCTCTGTCTCTGTCTCTTTCTGAATCTAGACTCTAGGACTCTAGGCTCTACAATTACAACGTATCAGTGCTAAGTGTAGTGTGACAGTGTTATAAGTGGTTTGCGAATAATGCCAGTCGAAGAACCGAAGACAGACATATAGACAGACAGACAGACGGACAGACTGAGATACAAAGATAGCCAGACAGGGAGCGAGCGGGAGGGAGAGAGGAAGTGCGTTCCCGCGTTTCTGTTTTTCTTCTTTCGCTGACTTTGGCGCTGGTTTGCAGGTTTGTTCACATGTACGTTTGTACTGCGTTTTCTTGCTGTGTAGGTTTTGTTTGTCTTTTTTCGATTTTTTGGCGTTTGGTTTCAAGGTTTTTTTCTGCTGCGTAGGTTTTTTTCAGCTTTTTTCCAGCTTTTTTTTGCGTTATGTTTCAAGTTTTTTCTGCTGCGTAGGTTTTTTTCAGCTTTTTTCCAGCTTTTTTTGCGTTATATTTCAAGTTTTTTTGCTGTGTAGGTTTTTTTCAGCTTTTTTCCAGCTTTTTTTGCGTTATATTTCAGGTTTTTTTTACGGCGTAGGTTTTTCTTCACGTTTTTGTTGCCTTTTTTGCAGGTTTTTTTTTACGTTTATTTTTGAGTGTTATAAGGTTGATGACTTTTATTTCACGTTTTTTCTACGTTTTATAGATGTCAGAGGCCTCATAGGAATAGATGGAGAGGCCGACATAAAAGTAGGGCTGCACCCAAGGGTCAAGGGTTGGCCGACCAATTGCAGCTGTGGGCATACACGTGTGTGTTTCTGAATAAATCAAATGAGGGTCACGACAATTGCTGCTGTGAGCACACGC
>BGNK01005775.1:0-15556 GCA_003297005.1 Symbiodinium sp. clade A Y106
AGCTAAGAAAAGGCTGGACAACAACACTACAGGGCAAACTAGTTTGAACGATGATTCACGATGGCCCTACCGCCTCTTACCTGCGTGCGAGTGCTGATTGTAACTGTCACAAATGTCCCCATCGGTACATGAGATTAGGCCGAGAAATAAGGTGTAACTCGTGTAGAGTCCTATCAGCGATGATGTAAAAATCTCAACTGTGTACCGTAGCATGTGAATGTGTGCGGTCCATCACCCGCTTGGCGTGCAACCTGACTCAAGATCTGACGATACTGCGTATGTAGGAGCAGAGACACAGCAGGATCGCGCAGGCGGTTCAACAGCAGACAAATGGGAGCACCAATCATGATGTGCAACATATCGTGACCAAAGCGATAGGGCCATCAAGCGCATCCTGACGGGCACGCAGCACGAGGATGCATTTTTCTTTCGCTGCGCAGTCCGTCGAGCATCGCAGTTTACCCTCCGCAGGCTTGTCCTGAAAAGGAGTCGAAGGAGACAAAATGGATACAGGATAATGTATCTGATGTATCTGAATCTACCTGGGAGGCAATAACGATGGCAGCGACAGCAGCACCGATGATGATGGCGCCGATTCAGATGATTCGGACTCCTCTCCCGCTGATGCCGCAGACGATGGCGAAGAGGATCACGGAGAGCCTGTACGGGATCGGAACTTGGCAGATGCTGCCAGAGTGCCTACTGAGACAGAGGGATGGATACAGAGACTGTTCGTGCACCTCGCATGAATTTTGCATGCACGTTTGTGATTTGCAGCACGTATGTGTGTGTGTTCATGTAGACATGTATACAATCACTACATATATTACAGATCGACTCAGTCCTTATCCAAGGCCCTCGAGATGTCCATGGAACCCGAGCCGCCCGTGAACACCCTCACATTCCGCCTGAGCCTCGAGAGGTGCTGGAAGCTTCTTGATTGAACCTTGAAGGACTGGGGCGGAGGCTTGTCGAATGCATCCCAACCAAAAGAAACTGAGGTAGCCGCGCCTTCTCTGGGCTGAGCCCGATAGAGATCATCACGCCTTCGCCGAAACACCGCTCGATCATGCATTAAATCTACTCCGGGGATCCGGTCTGGGAGATTGCATGCTCTGAAGCTAGTGTGTCTACAAGGTGATCCGGAGCCAGAGTCGCCCCAGACCCTCTACAAAAGAAATGAGTGGCACTACAAGGTTAAAGATCGCAAGCTGGGGTACCTGTACCGCGATTACCTCCACAGTGATATGGATATCGGCAAGTTCAAGCCTGGGCGCTGCCCGGCCAGTCCCCCGTTGCAACAGCCCCATGTGCCCGATCCTGAAACAACTGAGCTTCTCAAGCCTGCAGCTGCACCGCGTAGAGCCGGTCAGATGCCAAACCCCAAAATGGACGTGGTTTATTCACTGCGAAATATTATTGCAGAGGTAATCCTAGTCATTTCCGCAGAGGTTGTACGTCGGTTGCGGAGCCCAACTGAGCTGGGACATCACATCCACGGGCTCGGTAGATCTATATAGCGATGGCATAACCAGGGACCAAAGTAGACGAGATGCTTGACCCAAAGATTGGCGGGGCTTGTTTGTCTTGGAATCACGGTCTTGCGCAAATGCATAGCTGTTGCAGCTTGGTAGAGCACAGTGCACCGCAACTCGCAAGACGTTTTTTTCACAGACTCACGTGCAGCCGACGATGTCGGTACCAGCCCGCTGAGTGAACTTTGCACACCAGCGGGCTGCGGCCGATCTCATCGGCGTTCACGTCAAGCTCTGCGCAACCTGGTATCCAACATGTGAGCAGAGACAGGCATTTGAACACTGCCGGCCTCCATTGCTGATGTAGCTGAACTTCAGCACCAAGTCTTTCGGCGCCGCNGTTCACGTCAAGCTCTGCGCAACCTGGTATCCAACATGTGAGCAGAGACAGGCATTTGAACACTGCCGGCCTCCATTGCTGATGTAGCTGAACTTCAGCACCAAGTCTTTCGGCGCCGCCCAAGCAAGGGCCAGGTCCAGGAGGGCGCGAGAGCAGACTTCGCCTGCGCAAAGCCAGAAAGCAAGCAGGCACATGCACTCCCTCCGGGCCTCGAAGGACAACGAGACATGTAGCGGTACTTCCAGCGGCACCCCCGGCAGCCCTTGGGGAAGCCCAAAATGGCCCAAAATCACGAAAATTGGCGATTTGGCGATTCCCCAAATCCGCAAAAGTAGTAAAAAACCCTAATTCTGGCCATTTTGGCGGCCCTTGGGAAGGCCCAAAATGGCTCAAAATCACGAAAATTGGCGATTTGACGATTTCCTAACTCCGCAAAAATGGCAAAAAAGGCCTTAATTTTAGCCATTTTGGGTGCCTTGGGGAAGCCCAGAAGTGGTTCAACGTAGGAAAATTCGCAATTTGGCGACTTCCCAAATCCGCACAAATAGTCAAAATTGCTTAATTTTGGCTAACTGGGTGGCCCTTGGGGAAGCCCAAAATGGCCCAAAATCACGAAAATTGGGGATTTGGCGATTCCCCAAATCCGCAAAAGTTGCAAACAAAAACCTAAAATTCTGGCTATTTTAGCGGCCCTTGGGAAGGCCCAAAATAGCTCAAAATCACAACCTTAGGAAAAGTCGCAATTTGGCGATTTCCCAAATCCGCAAAAGCAGTCAAAATCGCCCAATTTTGGCCATTTGGGTGGCCCTTGGGAAGCCCAAAATGGCACAAAATCACGAAAATTGGGGATTTGGCGATTTCCCAAATGCGCAAAAGTAACAAAAAACCCTAATTCTGGCCATTTTGGCGGCCCTTGGGAAGGCTCAAAATGGCTCAAAATCACAAACGCCAAAATCAGCAAAAATTGCCAAAATGGCCTGATTTGGCAATTTTGGGTGCCCTTGGGGAAGCCCAGAAATAGCACAGCTCAAATAAAAAAATCCCAAACCCACAACAGTCAAAATTAGGCAATTTTGACTATTTTTGCGGATTTGGGAAGTCGCCAAAGAGCAAATTTTCGTGATCTTGTGCCACTTTGAGCCTCCCCAAGGGCCCGTTGCGGCTTGGCCGTCCCCGCCCGTCTCGGCCCGTCGCGGCGCGGGCCGCGGCCCTGCCCCTCTTCAGCGTTCAATTTACTTAAACCTTCCTTCGGGTGAATCGCTTCGATTTACTTTAAATGTAATGGTTGATTTGCTTAATTCACTTTACCTAAACTGCTTTATTGTATGTTAAAAAAAATAGCCAGTTTACTTCAACTGAATTGTGGTTCTCGGTTGCTTTCCTTCAATCCTGCCTTCCTTCTGCTCATCAAACAACAACCTGCGCTGGCGCACTTAGGCGAAGCCTTCTAAAATTTAGATAGCAGACAGGTAGATAGATAGGTAAGTAGACAGGTAAATAATCAGACAGCTACGATGCCCGAGTCCAATGCAACCACGACCACACACCCACGGAGATCACCACGCCAGCGAACAGAAGTACCAGACCGATCCTCATGCTGTCGCTTCTTCGCTTAACCGGTTCAGGGGGCTTTCGGGTTTCAGAAAGTGCATTTAGAGCTTCGAGCTTTCAGATTTAGGATCAGGTGTTGAAGCTTACTTTGGTCGGTGTTCGGGGTCAAGATATCGCCTCCGCACTACTCCTCCTCCAGCGGGTGGTATGGTATGGGGGCCCTTTAGAGACTAGGGTCTCGGGCGTCTCGGGTTTAGGGTTGGGCTAAGAATACCAATGTGCTTCGATGATTTTAAGGAATATTCAAAACCTTCCTACGACTGCATCAGCCACCCGCTTGAGCCCTTGGCACACGGCTGTCGCTTAGGACTTCGGATTTGTCAGCGGAATGTAAAAATCTGTTCCAGGGTTAGGGTTTAGGGTTCAGGGGTTGGGGTTGGGGAATATGATTATGTCTGGTTGTCGCCTGCAAGGATTTGTCAGCTGCATGTGCGCCCAACCGCTCGATTTCGACGAGCGAAAATGTCAGCTCTATTGGCACTCAGGCCTTACTCATGAGGCTCTTAGGACATCATCCCATCGCATCTGCATCACCCAGCGGCATTCAGTACAGTACTAATACAATATGGTACGAGTATTTCACTAAAACATAGCGCTTCAGCATTGCAATAATACATATATATATATATGTACACATATGGTTGTAGAACCACATAAAAGCGGTTGGTCCGATTTCAGGACGTCTGCGGTTTCGCGGTGTGCAAGGTTTGGGCAACTCTACTCGGACAAGCTTGAAACTGAGTCGGGCGCTGGTCGGTTGTCGCCAGAACCGCAGCAAGCCCAGAATCGCCCTTCGGCGCGAGGTAGGTTGAGGCAAAGGCTGCTCCTTCAGGAAACAAGGCGGATGACCCTGCGTTCGCTTCTGCTGCGACTGCTGCTTAGAGAAGCCTAGCATTGACAATGGTGGTACTCCAGGTGGTAGCGGCAATTGCAGTGGTAGTGGTAGTGGTGGTAGTGGTGGTAGTAGTAGCAGTAATCATAATAATAACAATTTTAGTAGTAGTAGTAGTAGTAGTAGTAGTAGAGGTAGTAGAGGTAGTAGTAGTAGTAGTAGTAGTAGTCGTAGTAGTCGTAGTAGCAGTAGTAGTAGGAGTAGTAGGAGTAGTAGGAGTAGTAGGAGTAGTAGGTGTAGTAGGAGTAGTAGGGGTAGTAGGGGTAGTAGGAGTAGTAGGAGTAGTAGGAGTAGTGAGTAGTAGTAGTAGTAGTAGGAGTAGTAGTAGGAGTAGTAGTAGGAGTAGTAGGAGTAGTAGTAGTAGGAGTAGTGAGTAGTAGTAGTAGTAGTAGTAGTAGTAGTAGTAGTAGCAGTAGCAGTAGCAGTAGCAGCAGTAGTCGTAGAAGCAGTGGTAGTAGTTCTAGTAGTAGTAGCAGTCGTAGTAGTAGTAGTAGCAGCAGCAGCAGTAGTAGTAGTAGTAGTAGTCGTAGTCGCAATAGCAGTAGCAGTAGCAGTAGTGCATATCATTCGAATCTTTACAAGTATATTCAAGCATATTCTTCTAATGCTTGTTATTGCTAGTAGTACCCCTCAGAGCTCCTAGAGCCACGTTTTGGATCACCTCGACTTTGTCTGGCTCAGCTTGTCGTGACACCGCCACAGATCTACTCCGAATAGAAGATGCAGCAAAGGCCTCAGAAAAGAGAGGAACCGGATCTTTGGAGTTTTCTGGCGCAGCGGCTACAGCGTTCACACAAGGGCTCGTAGTTCAGCCTTTCTTGCGGAGCGAGCAATGAATGCCCAAGACTTATGAGAAGCTCTGTTGTCAATCTTATCTCCATGACTGGCAATTGCTTCTGAACTGCGCATGAGAGGTTTGGACTGGAAATCCTAAACCTATAAATCCAAAGCTTCATCCCCCGAACTCAAACTCAGTGATCGACTTCAACCCTACACCCTCAAAGTCCTAAGCCGCAAACCTCAAAACCCCAAACTCACCTGAACCTTGAACCCTCAACCCTACACCCCCAACCCTAAGCTAAATCTTCGTGGTCTGTGACTTGTACCCGGGCCAAGCGTCCTGCGCAAGGAATAGGCCAGAAGAGACCACGGCCAGTAGCCTTGAGTTGCTGGGGGGAAGAGGGTATGAGGGCTCGGCTTAATGTGTAGGAGTGTAGGGCTTAGGGTATGCTAAGGGCAAGGGCTTGGGTGCGGGTTCAGGCGTACGGGATCAAGCTTTCTGGGACGGTCCTTTGGGGGTTTCAAGTGCCGTGGTGCGAAGACAGACCGGTAAACGGCAAAGCCTTGAACATGACGGCCATGTAGCCAGCCCAGCGTTCTTCTTCTGCGGTGGTATCGCTTGCCGCGTTGCTCAGGAGAATGGTCCACCATCCTGGCACGATGCTGAAACTCAAGAAGCCTCTGCAAGTTCCCTGGGTACGACACCACCACACTGCATACGTGCCGGGGGACACATTGAAGTGCAGGGGACATATTGAAGCACCTAAAAGCTCGACCAATTTTGGGATATGTCCTCAGGATTCGGAACTGCGGCCGCTCCTTCAGATCCGGGCCATGGACTTTGGGTTTGACATTGGGCTGCGGTTCTGGGTAGTATTTGGGAGACCCCTTAAAGGGGACCCTTCTTAACCCTACTTCTGGCTCTCTTCAAAGGGACCTTCTTGAGAGGGTCTAAATCCGAGGGTCCCCTAATCCTAACTTCTAGTTACCATAATAGGGACCTACAGTAACTAATATGGTCTCCTTATAATTGTAACTTAAGTTAAATCCCTTAACAAGAACCCAGAGACTCCAATATCCCTTAATTAAGGAAGATACCTTAAATTATAGTAGGATCCCTAATATGATTTACGGTATATTCCCTAATTAAGGGATCTTTGGAGTCATAAAGCTTGATAATAATTATGACAATAATAATAAGAATAATAAGAATGTAAGGTAGCCCCAAAGGTAACCCGTAATCCAGAAATCCAGGCAAGTTGAAGATCCCTGCCTGTTGTTGCCTGCTGCTTCTCGTGCTTTGTAAGCAGGGGTTACGAGTTGGCACCTCGCTTGAAACGCAGTGTTTTTACAAACGGCTCTCGCAAAGATCCGAGTTTGAGTGCGAAGAAAGAGCTGCGGAGTACAGCTCCAACTGACCAAGCAACCTGATGTCGAAACCAGAACAGACTTCCTTCCCTCTGGATCCTTTGTTGTTCGTATTCTATTGGTGTTTGTTGCTGCTGTTGCAAGTTTTTTGTTGACCTCCGTGGCATCATCACTATACTATACTAATACAGCTACTCCTGCTGATAAGCCCTATCATTGTGGTTGCGAGGGTTGGGATACTGATTGTTTCATCCCTCTAATTTCTATTTTCTATCTTGCTCAAACTGAGGCCTCAAGTTTCGGGGTAAAGTGTGGGGGAGTTTCTGTTGAGTGTAATAAGTCGGGAACTTTGGTTTCTGAGGCCCTGAGCGTGAAACCCTCTTCGCATACTTGACTGCTGAGCCGACTGCAGTTCACTGTGAGCCCTGAACCGTTGACCTTTGTCTCCTCCCTTTTTGTTCTCGCATGCATCTTCGACTCTACTGTTTTTGCCACTCTGACTTTTGCCAGGTTCCTGTGTGCTAGGAGGGCTGATGGCGGATCTCCTGAAACACACCACGGCTTCGGGTTGAGGGTTCAATTCGCCTACCGAAACTCAGGCCGAGGCTGGGTCGGCTTAAGGTACTAGCACTGCTACCAGAACTACACTGCGACGACAACGATGACTGGAAGCTTTTCTTGACCGGAGGCCGCTGCTACTACTACCGCCACTGCTACTGCTACTACTGCTACTACTACTGCTACTACTACTACTACTACTACTGCTACTGCTACTAGTACTACTACTAGTACGACTACTACAGGAGTTAGTATCAAGGGAACGCTTGATGAAAAAGATCCTCTCAATGAGGTCCCTTGTGAGAGAGCCGGAAGTAGGGTTGAGAAGGGTCCCCTGTAAGGGGTCTCCCTAATACTACCTAGGATGCTAGTACTAGTACTAGTACTGGCACTAGAACCACCACCACTACTGCTACTACGACTACTGCGACTACTACGACGACGACGACTACTACTACTGCCACTGCTGCTGCTGCTCCTACTACTACTACTACTACTACTACTACTACTACTAACAAGAGGAAAAAAACAGCAGGAGTGGTAGCAGGAGGAGGTCCCCATCGGTCCAAGGGCCTGACATCCGCGTATCGTGGATGAACAGCACCGGGCATGCAGAGAATTCGGAAGTTACTCTGCGCTATACCTTAAAACCCCAAGCCAAGATCTTAATTCCAAGCTGTAGGTTCATAGTTTTGCATACCTAGTACAGTGTTTGCCGCGCCTGTTTAAGTGCACGGTCCTTCTCTCTGGATGGCCTTTGGCTCAGCCCTGACTTAGGCTTGAGATATAGAGATTGCGACGAAAATGCCCATAGCGAAACCTGCTAGTACAAACATCCGAAGCCCAAATCATGTTTGAGGAACATGACTGAATCCCAGAAGCTCGTGATAGAAGCTCCAAAGCCTAAATAAACCCTATTACCGATGCGAACACTGGTGTCAGGACGAGACGACGCAAACACCGGTGCAAGACTGAATGCAACCACCCAAAGCTGCTTTCGTGGTATTATACACCTGTCCAACCTCAAGCTACTCTGGCGGGTATGCTGCTTCGATGATCCCGCATTGCACCGGCAAATAGTGGTTTTGCCCTAGGCTAGCTGACCAAAGCAGCATGTACGAGAAGGATGTACAGTACCAGCAAGACTGTCTGGGATCTGCGATTTCTTGCAAACTAGGGGTTCTTACGGGAAGGATTCCACCATTTGGGTCGTATTGCAGCCCCTGATGTCCTGAAACCTCCGCATCAAGGCAAGCACCTTAAACCCTAAACCGTGGAAGCCTCCTTTAGCCACCAGGCTGTAAGCTTACAAACTCAACTACCTGGAGCGTTACTGTAAAGTACTATTGGGGTCTTTATGACTAGAATAGGGTTTGGGCTATATGATCGCATAGTTAGAATAATGAGCTCGAAGCAATAACCTTTTGTAATATCCTGAACCCTGGCATCCAAAACTTGAAAGCTGTGACCCTGAAACCAAATGCCTGCATCCTTCTGCAGGGACTGGCCTAGCGAAGCTTTCTGCCTAGTAGTGGCCTTTTTGGATCTATTTCCCTGCTAGACCTTGGTAGGAGCTCCTTAGAACGCTTTCTGAAGGTGAACCCCACACCTCAAGGTAGCCAGCTGAAAGAAGGGCCGTCTCATGTGTAGCTCAGGAAGAGCATGACCAGCCAAAGCCAAGAGCCCTCGAGAATTTGGGGTTTTAGGGTTGGGATTCAGGTTTCTTTTGGGCTTGGATTTGGGGTTTCTTTTTGTTTCAGGTTTGAGGCTTGTGTTTGGTCTTTGAGCGTGAGGGCTTGAGGGTTCAGGATTTTAGGGTTGGTGCTGCTTGAGTTCGCGAATCATTGTGAGCGCCTGGCTCTAGGTTGGAGGGTGTCAATGTAGTCACTCACAGTTCCGGGAGCAAGGCGGCACAGCATTGCCCGGAGTCCTGTTAACCCTAAACCCTAAATCTAAACCCTGAACTAACTAAACTCGTTGTACATCTGTCGCTGTAGGTGTTGCGGCTTAGGATGGATCAGATCAGGGGACAGAGCTGGTCGAGAGGATCTAGGGCTAGAAATGCTAGACTCCAAACCCCTCAAGCCTGAACCCCAAGTGAATCCAGAATCCCCCGAACTGCCAAGCCCCACGAACTGAAATACAACATAGTGCTGAACGTAGATCAGCCTCGATCCTGTCTCCCAAGCCCCCAGGCCCCCAGACGCGCAAACTTAAAACCCGTACAACACCAAAGGTACCAAATCCCAAATGCGATAAGCACAAACCCCTTTAGAGCCAAATGAAGAGTGGATGAGACTTCAGACTATTGCGGGTCCCTCAATATAAACCCAAGCAGTAGGAATCTTACAATAAGGACCCCCGCGGCTTCAAGAAAAAGGCACCACTGATATTCTGACAACCCCTCATATACTACACCTCGAAGTCTGACAATGCCTGGCCTCTGTCCAGGACGGAGCACCGTTGGTGATGGGATCGATCCGGTCTTCCTGGGGTTCATCCAAGCTTTTATCGCCAAGGGTTCACGATGGTTTGCGGGTCAAGTGCTTCGGATTCATGGGGGCGGGGGCCAAGGGTTTCGCTTTAGGGCCGAAGCCTGAGAGCTCAGAGTGACTTACTCTGCCGCTTTGGGTTCACCGGATGTGACGACGATGGGAACCCTGATCTTAAACCCTAAACCCTTGTGCACTCAGAAATGGGACGTTTCGTTCGACTAACCGGAAAGCACCTGGACATAGCTCCCAAGGATTATATACCCGTCTAAACGGGACATTGCGGAACACTGCTTTGAGGCATCCATCGTCCAGTGTGGCTCTCCTAGAACATCAACTTGGGATTTAGGGTCTTGAGGTCTAGTTGGACGTGTGCGCGTGTGTACGTGGAGGCGGCGCGGGCGGGCGTGTCTGTAAACCCTGAGGTACCCGGATTTCAGCTGCCAGACTTCGCATATGTGGCTCTTTCCCGGGAAGCCCAACCCGAGAACTCCTTTTCCAACAGACCCTCAACCCTAGCACATACCCCAAAAGCCTGTAACCTTCAACCCCAAACCGCTTCCAATTTTCATGCGAAGCATCGAAATGCCTACAAGGAACCTTGAAGGAATCCTTAAGAGAGCACTAAAATCCAACAGCCTAAACCCTAAACCTTACTTGGAGGTTCATGGGTAGTTATAAGTAGGGTTATAAGTAGGGTAACTATAGTTATAACCCATATTAGGGGACTTATAACCCCACTTATAACTTCCCTACACCCTACAAAACCCCTATAAAGCCCTATAGAACCCTTTCAGGAATCCTATAACCCCACTTACAACTACCCCTGAACCTCCAAGTAAACTCCAGCCGAAGCTGCGAAATGCGTGACCCAGTAGTGCTCCGACAACTCCAAAGTCTTCGGCTTGCGGATCAGAACTCGCACCTGGCTGGGCTCTTTTTAGGGAAAACCCTAAACCCTAAATCCCTAAACTCTTATTTAAGTTGCCAGAATACTGAGGATCTATAGTAAATAATTGGGCTTCCTTGCTAAGGAACTTCATTTAAGCTACCATAATGATCTATAAAATAGGACTTCCTTACTAAGGAACTTCATTTAAGTTACCATAGTAGGGACCTACAGCAAATAATGGGGCTTCCTTATTGTGGTAGCTACAGCTCAACTCTTTATAAAAAAGATCGGCAAACAGAAAGTCACTTTCTTTTTGTGTGCTTCCTGGGGTTCCCCTAAAGGTTCCTGTAAGGGCTTCATCAGGATTAAGGTTCGAATTTTAAGTCTTGGGGCTTCAGGGTTGGCAAAAATAGACATCCATTTGGGAATTCTTGTCCTAGGGGTTCACTTCTAGGCTCGAGCAGCCACAGTGATCCCTTGCCCGGGGGAGGCCCGTAGGGCCGACAGCGCGAGCAAACGCGCACACAACCACAGCAGCAGCCACACTTTCGCAGATTGCGCCACTAGTTTTTAGATCTAGGACATGCGTTTTCACTGTTTCCACATCTTTTGGTTTGCCATACTTACAGTAAGTCACACTTACCATGGAGACGCCCGCGCCAGCCATGGAAGCAGCTCTTCCTGCGCCCGCTCCAACTGCGCCCACTGAAGGAGCCGGCGAATCAGCGACGCAACCTCCGNGCAGCTCTTCCTGCGCCCGCTCCAACTGCGCCCACTGAAGGAGCCGGCGAATCAGCGACGCAACCTCCGGCAGGAATAACTCCTGTAGTGGACCCTACAATTACCCAAAGCACTCCTATAGGACCTAACTTGAGCCTACAGAGCCTGCAAGATGGTACTTACCGTATGGTCTCAGAAAACTCGACGCAAGTCATTGATAAGACTATTTACGATTCCCTCTACCAACAGTACCTTACTCAGCGCACTAGAACTATTGATAGCTCCATGACAGGAGGCCTCAGCCACCATAGTAGGCAGACAGCTTTCTCTGACGAAGATACGATTCACTGGGGGGACCTGGACCCACAACTAGCAGCACGCCTCCAATCGGACCCCGCAGTCCTCAGAACTTGGAAACTCATGCGCAAGCCAGCTAAGCAAGCCCGCCTTGACTCTAGCACCGCCCAGTTCGCTATGCCAACCGACGTCCCAGAACAACAAGTAGCCACAGGCTCGCAGGACCCGCCTAATATCACGACCGACAACCTTAAAACAGCCATTGAAGAATACCACAATCAGTTTGTCAACCCTGCCCTACAGGAACTTCACTCCCAGCTCCAATACCAGTTGCAGTCCCAACACAAAACCCTAGCGGCCGCCCAAGCTATCACAGGTTTCTCTGAACAGTCGGTACCCACAGAGATGCACAAGCGCAGTGTTATTGTACACGGGCTCCCTCCTTTTGTTTCGAAGAAATCCATTGATGACAATTTGTGGTACTTGCTCGGATTGTGTGATATGAAGCTCGAAGACATCCAAAGCATGACCAACCACCTCCTTACTTCTTCGGCAGGTTTTTTACGTATCACGTTTCTTAGAGAAGCCCAAGCCAAGCTGTTCTTCCAGACCTTTCGCCAGGGACGTAGGTACTTTCGAGCTAAAGACCAAACCGCCGATTCCCAGCTACGTATTGAAAGAGATATCTCCATACATGAAAGAATCGAAAGACAGCCCCTACTTGCTTTAGTTGATGTGCTCACCAAGGAAGCCACAGACAGTGGCTCGCCTCTTTTCGAGAATTATCTTCGGACGGACCTTAATACTTTGCAGATTTGGTCCCCGGATGAGGATTCCACGTTGATTGCGATGGTTATTTATACCAAGCAGGTGGACTCCGTTTCATGCTTGTTGGCACTCCTTCCGCAGCACCGTACTCACATTATCTCACACTTCCCTAGATGCTTTGTTGATCGCATGTGTCAAACCATTCGCTTTTTGCAAGCCTACCAGAACTCTATTCGACATAGCACTACCACGGCTCGCTTCCATTATTCCCAAACTATGGACATTACCAATATAGCCAGTACCGAAGCTATCCGATTCTTCCCGTATGAAGTTTTCCCGGTAGACTTGACCAACGACCTCCAGCAACAGCTCCAGAATGACCCCGGTAGCCTACTAGCGTCATACCAAGGTCTCCAGCCCCTAATTCATCAAGCCATGCAGGACCATAACATAGACCCCGCCGACTACGGTAAAGGAGCCAGAGGCAAGGATCGCAACAAAGGATCCAAGGGATTCGGCAAACCCTCCGGTAAAGGAAAGCGTAATGACGTACCGGCCTCCAAGGGTAGAGGAAAGCAACGCCACGATGACGAATGGTTCCCGGATTGGCAGCAACAGTATTCCCAAACAGGCCATGATGACCAAGGTGCCCAGGTAGGAAACTGCTTCAATGTAGATTGGAATCAGTCCTGGACCTTCCGCCCGACTAGGGATAACAGGGACAACCGTAGTTCCAAGGATCGCCGCAAGGGCGAGACTCCACAACGTGGCTTCGGAAAGAACCGTAGCAAGGACACGGACTTCTCCAGCCGCCTGGAAGATTCGGAGATTTTGTTGCCGTGCTTTCTTCTGAGAGCTTTTTCCCGCGGCCCACAGAGCTGGGACACTTACCTTATGAAACACTTACATTATGACAGGGCCTCTGCAGAGCCCCTCCATTTGCAAATGCGAAACGCTCAGCAACGTAGTGACCTGCGGGTTTTCTCCATGGCCACTGGCCACACTTGCATTATGCAACACTTACCTTACCGGCTGGGCCGGATTTTCACCCCGTTTCACCTTCAGTGTCACCAGCTAAGGCGGGTGAGAGCAGTGACGCAGCGCCTAGGACTTACGCCCGCCGGGAGGGCGCAACCCGAACTCAGAGCCCTAGGACCCGTTGTACCCCGTCCCGTTTTGTGTGCTTTCTTGCCCCTCCGGGGCACCACCGTAGGGACGTCCAAGACCCTCAGCACCGTACTGCGTTGCTGCTTTTTCCGGGATTGTAATAAAGTAATGCATGCCTTAAATGGAAACTATATATGGTATTACTCCTTTTGCCCTAGGTCTCACTCTAAAGAGTGGCGAGACTCCTTTTTCCTTCCCAATGGGATGCGCNAAAGTAATGCATGCCTTAAATGGAAACTATATATGGTATTACTCCTTTTGCCCTAGGTCTCACTCTAAAGAGTGGCGAGACTCCTTTTTCCTTCCCAATGGGATGCGCGTCTTTCGTTACTCATTCTATTCCAAAGATTCTGTACATACCGACGAGGAAGTACATTCGAGATTGAAACCACAAGGCGCGAATCTCCTACCCTTTATGGGATCACTAGGCGCGCGGTGGCCTCCAAAGGGGCGAGCCGGGAAGGTGGTGGCAGCTCATTCAACGATACAGCGAAATGCCCCGCCTTTTCCACAGGGCATCCGACGACGACACTTATCGTACGACACACTTACAATATGGAGGTGTGCAAGACACCGGACGCGACGACACTTATCGTATATCACACTTACATTATGAGGGCCATGAGCCCAGGCAGCCAAGCGGTTACCAACACCGCAGTGCTCACGGGGGATGCTCCCAAAATCGAGGGCATGCCAACGCCGCGACAGGCGTTTCCACCGCTGGGTGGAGGGCAGACGGGAAGCCCGCAGGGATTTTAGGTTATGGCGCAGCTCCATTAAGGATTCCACCCTGAGGGTGCACGGTGAACTGAATCCTTTACCCCCGATCCACCCGAAACCGACTTATGTAGATCGCCATTATAAGAATATTAAGCAAGCCAGTAAACGGTCTACTATCCATCCTATCAACCATTCTCGGTCCATCAATAAATCACTCACTATTCCCCTCCCCACCTCTACGCATCTTCGTCTCATGTCCNATTAAGCAAGCCAGTAAACGGTCTACTATCCATCCTATCAACCATTCTCGGTCCATCAATAAATCACTCACTATTCCCCTCCCCACCTCTACGCATCTTCGTCTCATGTCCTGGAATGTAGAAGGACTTAAAGAAGTCATTAAATACGACAGCATTCTCCGTTTCTGCTCGAGCAATAGAATTTCCCTACTTTGTGCACAGGAAACGAAAGCTGGAATCTTCGCATACTTTTGTTAAAAATGGATGGGAGATCCTCATGTCCGGACTACCTACCTCGAAGCACCACGGAGTAGGATTTTTCGTCTCTCCCAATCTACGCTCACATGTAAAAGACTTTAAGCCCCACTCTCCTCGTATATGCGAAATCACTATTGACACCCTACCACACCCCACTACCATTATCAGTTTGTATGCACCTAGTACAGTGGAAACGCCTGAAACAGACAGGCAGCAGAAGGCCCAATTTTGGGCTGATCTGGAGGACCTTATGATTCACCACCCTAACGCCTCAAACATCGTCCTGGTAGGTGCTTGTAACTCCCGTTTGGACGCCAACATTGACACGACATATACGCAAGTAGGCCCACACGTGGTGGGACGTCGCCAAACCATACCGGAACCGGAGCGGGACAACGCCATTCATTTAATGGACTTTCTGGAAGCGCACGGTTGTTATCTCCCACAAACGTTTTCCGATCTCCCCTTCCGGAAGAAAGTCACATATAAAGAAATGACCTGCGCCGACCATACCCTACTCACGGAAGATGTCCAACAATGGACCACATTAGATTACCTTATAGTTCCTCAAAGCCTCCGACAGGTTGTCTCCTTTTTCAGGGAGTATTTTTCAGCAACTTATAAATACCAGACACCTCCCGTTGACCTTTACCATACAGACCCAATATTTACAAAAGCCTCCCGAGGCCCGTCGAAGCACATACGATTACACACAACGTAGCACTTTTTATGAACGCGTAGAGACGTCTCTCCTTTCTGTGACTGATCATGAATTTCCGCCTACCGACTCCACTCAGCCCAGTATCATAGCGTATACGGACGGCTCCTGTCCCAATAACCGCGTGGTCTCCTTTGACAATCCGGCCGGCTGGGGCTTTGCCCTGACCCTTTCTCAATCCCCTGCCCAACATCCCCCCAC
>BGNK01005775.1:22482-34445 GCA_003297005.1 Symbiodinium sp. clade A Y106
TCCATGTCCAAAACCTAATGACGTCCATGGTCTAGTGCATTTGAGAAAAGAGAGCATCCATGTCCAAAACCTAATGACGTCCATGGTCTAGTGCATTTGAGAAAAGAGAGCATCAATCGTGACAGCTCTCATTCAACATGTTGAACATCCACAAGCTGAGCGACCGGCGTCGCACCAGGGGGGGAAAGGGTAGTAGTAGTAGTAGTATCGCCGCATTGCCAACGTGATTTGCAGGCCAATCTCAGATGGTGAAGCGGGCATTGAGTTTGATGTTCCGGCTTTGTGTTTTTCGGAAATACCAAGTGCCGAGCCGGAGATCTGTGCGTTCTCATGGCTTCAGGATGGCAGAGTGACTTTTCCTCAGCTACGCGTACTCTTTCACATGTTGCCTGCGGCGGTTGTTCAGCGTCATCAAGCACCTCATCTCACTTGCACCCAGGATGCCAGGGCAATTCATTTTGGTGCGTGGGTACATGGAGGAAACATTGGAGTCATGAACACGTGCAGAGCATTTCCTTATGTTGTTCGGCTGCTATGCCTAGTGCTGCGCACCCTTCNCTGGCGTTGAATGTGCCCTCAGGTGTTCATACAGATCCTCATAACCATGAGGAGGTCGAGAACACCCTGGTGCCTCTCAGTGCATTCAAGGGAGGCGACTTGTTCGTAGCTGATGACCAGGGAAGCATTCAACTTGAGCCTGGAGGAGTCAAGGGCATTCTCAAGCCAATCACCTTTCCGTATACTTCGTTTTGGGCTCGGCGCAAACATGCTGTAATGCCTTGGAGTGGGGACAGGTTCATCCTCGGATCATATCATGTCCGCAATCCAGAATGGTTCTCGCAGAGTGATCGCCTTGAACTTAATGAACTGGGAGTGCGGCTACTTGACAGCTGAAGCGCATCGTTCTGCTGGGGAACAAAGCGGATGGATGGCGCGCAAAAAGCTTTCATCCCGTTCTGGCTGTGCATGCGCATACAGATGCACTCTCTCTTATGACATCAGTGGTGATTGCGACTTGAAGCTAGATTATTCAATTCTTTCTCTCCAGGTACTTTTATGCCGGTGAAGATTAGCTACAAACGTCGAGCAAGATGCGTGTGCAGCCGACTTGAGCTGCAAAGTGAGTGGAGCAAAGTGAGTGGAGTGAGCCCATACACAGGGCTGCAAGTTGCTTGTATAGACTTGGCAATGTAGCAGCCTTTTCTCGTACAGAGATCATGAGTGGTCGAATTCCTCACTGCTCAATGGGGCTGTCGGCCCGGGTGAGGGGATTGCACTTTACATTTTGTTAATGAACATGCGCTCAGCGCCAATTTCTAGGGATTTGCTGTTGCTCAGCCATGTCTCAGACATGCCCATATATGCCACGCTGGGACGTCAGCAGACGTTTGCGCCACGAAGAAGAAGTAGTAGTAGTAGTAGTAGTAGTAGTAGTAGTACAGTAGTAGCAGTAATAATAACTATTTGTTAAAAGCTACTACTAGTAATAAACAGAAGAATATTAATAATCATGATAGTCACAGCAATAAAATAACAGTAATAGTCATGGCGCTTGCACTAATACTAGTTCTTGCAACAGCACTCATGGCAGTCGTCATAGTCGTACCGGTAGCAGGAAGTTTTGGTCACAAGGAGCGTCATTCGATAGACAAACCTAGCGCCCATACCCGAAGCCGAGACATGCCTCATCCTCGTAGATGACACCTTTGCCAGTGAATCGCAGACGAACGTCGTTGTTCAGGGCGTTGCGGCCCTGCAAACGAGTTCGATGCCTTAGGGCCTGAAATGAAACAGGAACTACAGAGCCTTAAGATCCCTGCACCCAACAACCTAAACCGCTTAACCTCTGAGACCCTCTCCGAATCACGAGACCCCAAAATCCTCAATCTGTCGGTTGCTGCAGCGTAACCGTGCAGAATCGACAGGATCAGAGCGATCAGGGGTGAAGCAGCGAGAGAGAGAGAGAGAGATAGAGACAGAGATAGAGCGAGAGAGACACACCGGCATATACACTCACGCACACACAAAGCAACAAACAAGTGAAGGGCCCCGTCGTGGTCTAATTTGTGCATGGCATTGCTCCTCGCATATTTTCACTTGCCTATCATGTTAGAGCTTCTGCAGTTCTCCTTGATATCTCCTGTTGCCACTCCATCATTGTCAGAGAAGTTGCACGCCTGTGGCTATTGACGCCGCTCGTCCTGTGGTTCTTCTCTTTGGTCTTCCGGTGCTACCACTAATCGTTGTATTGCTCTACTCGCCAACGGTTTAACTCTCTCAGCCCTTAACCCGAAACCCTAAAGCCTAAACCCTAAAATCTCTAAATCTCCAGGATAAGAGGCGAAGCTGCGCGCTTAAACCCAATGCGGAGTCTAACGGACTGAACCACGAATACGAACATCAGGGTTTAGGCCTATTGAGGTTATGAAGGCCCATACTAAAGCCGATGCCCTCTTCATCCCTCCGCCCCCAGGAGCTGCTCCAGCCGCTCTCTGGCACTTTTGTCTGCGAGCTGCCAGTCAACTCCAATCAAATTCAATGAGTCACGGGTCCAAACGGTGGGGTGAAGCTAAATAGGATGAGGGATCCCTTACATAAGGGCTCTTTATGGAGGACCTCCCTTCCTCCCACCCTCGAAGCCCTATGAATCAGGCAGGCTTATCGGAGCATGTTGCCGCGCAGAAGGGAGCAGGAGTGTCGAAGCAATCGTCGACGCTCTTGGCCCTTCTGCAGACGGCTGAGGAAGCAAAAACCAACAGGCGCAGGAGAGGAAGCCTCCGCAAAGGGACCCCGAAACTTTCAGCTGTCACGTAAAGCTTGTTTTCGGTGTTTTTGGAGACGTTTAGGTCTGGATTCTGGATTTAGGGCTCAAAGTGAAGGGCAAAGGGTCTTAGGGCGTGGTTGGGAGTCTTGAGGTGCACTCCTTTCATGCAAACCTCAGTCTCACAACCTCTGGCAGGGTCTGGGATGTGTCCTTAGAATGTGGGTGTTTCTGAAAATAGGGGACCCTAAAATAGTACCCTAAATAGTAGGATCCTCATTATAAGAACCCAGCCTCCTGGCATTCTCGATTCGTGTCGGTGCTGGTTGGGGTTCAGGGTTCATGCGCTGAATCCCAAGCAAGTGGATCCACAAGATTCTTACACAATCTAATGACATCAATAGCAAGAGTAGATTCAATAGCAAGAGTAGGTTTGGGGTATAATATAAGACTATATGGACAATGACGAGAATGCGACATTGCATAGAGCCTGCAGACCCGCTGCAACCCTCTTTCACTCAAGGGTCCCTTGGAGGTCCCTCGTGCACGCCGTTGTACATGGTATCTGGCAAATACAGAGCCCAAAAGTAGGCTTTGGGCGTAGGCCAGACACACACTTTATTTCAGCCATTTCTGTCAAGCTGAGTGCGGGACTTGCGGAGACAGTACACTGCATCTCCCACATGGGAAAATCTCATTGGAGCAACTCCGGACAGCTTACGCGCATTGGGACCCTTGCCAAAATGAGCCCTGACAAGGGCCCCAGCTTTCGAGACGTTCCCATGGCTCCGTTCGGAGCGATTTCTGTTCAGGAATTGAAACGTCGCCGACTGCTTCGCATGCAAACCACAGCCCTTGACAGTTGAGGGGTGCTGCTCTTGACACCCATCCCCCTAAACCCTAATAAACCCTAAACCTCTCGACTTTGGGGTTTCGGGTTCGAAGATGCGAATCCAAGGTCTATCGAACTTTACAACGAAGCCGAACCCTAATCCACAAACCCGAATCTCTTCCTCTTACCAAGAGTCCCCGTCCCGTTCTGGTTCCGGTTGCACTCCTCAGGATCCATTCTGGGGCCCTCGGGGCTCTGAACCTCCCAGGATACTATAGAATATGATGCTATGTCTTATACATTGTAATGTATACTATATGACATTTCATTCTATCGTGGTATATACTATATCATACTATTGCAGCTCATCTAGAAGCGCGAACTTGAAACAAGAAGCCTTCGCCTGGAGTTCCGAGCCCCGAACCCTCAATACTTCCGGTTTAGGGTTTACGGTTTCGTTTAGGGTTTAGGTTTAGGGTTCCGCAAGTTGCAACCCCGAACCCGGTTCAGGGTTTAGGGAACCCCAAACCCGAAATTCCAAAGCATTGAGTCCGAAAGCAGTCGTTCTCACCCCGGGGACACTAACCCTGATATTCTGGAAGCCTGAAAGCAGTGAAGCCTTAAGGCAGCCCTCAGTGGAACCACCAAAAGCGGACATTAAAGAATCCTCTTCCGCCAAAGATTTCCGGAGGTTTGATGGACTGTAAGGGTCCCTTTAGAAGGTTATGATAAGGGGCTTCAAGCAAGGGTTCCGTTAAGGGTTTGAGGCTTGCAGTTTGAGGGTCCAAGGTTGTCGCAGGATTTCTCGACTTTGTAGAAACTTGGGATGGACCCACCTTTGGAAGTTGAACCTGTAGGCTGAGGCTTTAGGGCTGCGCGATGGAAACGATCTAATTAGGTCTTGCGGGGTGTAAACTCTATGCTCCAAACGGTTCGACTTTGATGCCGTGCGAAGAGTCTCTCCAGTCGGTGAACAACTTTGCTTTGCCCTGGCGTCTACGCGAGCCGCGTGGGCATTTTGCTCTAGGGCCTCGATGTGGCCTTTCGAAAACGGTCGCACATGCGCGAAGGAGACCGTGCGTCGTGGACAAGTTCGGGGTCCTGGGTGGCAGGACCTAGCCCAAAGCTTGATAAGGCCCGAAATGACATACTTAAGTCGAAATTAGATCGGAACTCGTGTGTTGTATTGACTAAAGACATCACAAGGTCCGCCCGGCCATGGCGGCTTCAGTGTTTGGAAAAAGCATAGCGGAAAACATCCCGACCCCGTGACCTCACGACCCTCGTTAACCCCACGCCAGACAAGGAAACTCTGACATTCTGAAGACATGGCAGCCTGGTAAAGACCAACTCGGCTTATCCTGATACTACGACGACGACGACTACTACTACTACTAGTACTACTAGTACTACTGCTACTGCTGCTACTACTACTACTACTTCTGCGACTTCTCCTACTTCCGCTACTTCCACTGCTTCTACTTGTACTGCTACTGCTGCTACTGGTACTGGTACTGGTACTGCTACTGCTACGACGTCACCTACTCCTGCCCCTACTGCTACTGCCTCCGCGGCTACGGCTACTGCTAGTACGACGACGCGCCCAATTAATCCTGCGGCCACACAGCAAAATAATCACTTCGAGTGCTAGTGATAGTGAAGTTGCACTCGACTCTAGCTACCCTCCCAGCATACGAACGAGCCACTTCACTTTCCCAGTCTCGGCCGTCCTTCCGAAAAAAGTCAAAAAGCGGCGGGCCAGCGCAGTTGTCGGCAAAGGCTTCGAGCTTGGTAGCAACTTGGTGGTACCTAAACCCAGACTGTTGGAACCCCAAGAAAAACGCAGCGCTGCTATATTATATATATATTATATATAATATATATATAATATATATATATATATAATATNTATATAATATATATAATATATATAATATATATATATAATATATATAATATATATAATATATATAATATATATACATATATATATATATACATATTTATATTATATTATATATAATATTGTATATTATATATACACTATATTATATAGAGTATATATTATATATTTCGAAATCGACTTTCTTCGGATTGCCGCGGTCGAATGGTTAGAAGGAGATGGAAGATCAGCAGCTGGCCACGTTCATCATGGTAATCTAGGTGGTGCTTTTAGAGCTTTTGAAAAATATTAGGAAATAAGATCCTCTTAAGCCCAAAAAGGGAAAATATAAAATGCCCCAAAGCCCTACCTAGTAATGACGATAGTAGTAGTGCCAAGGGCTGGACAGCAAGGACTCGGGTAGTGTATGGCAATGGCTATCATCGGTAACGCTTTGACTGACGACAGGCTACTTATGTCAGGTCGAGAACCTGAGCCGAGGTTGACTTCTCAACCGTAACATTTCAGCTCCAAGCAAGCAATGCTCTTCGAGATAACCATACCTCAAATGCTCAACCCGAAACCCCACAACCCTAAACCCTAAACCCCTAAACCCTAAACCCCTAAAACCCTAAACCCCTAAACCCTAAACCCCTAAACCCTAAACCCCTAAACCCTAAACCCCTAAACCGTAAGAAGCTTTAAGCCTTCAGCCCTCAGAGCCAAGCCCTCAAGCGCCTACATCTCAAACCCTCAACCTTCACCCTTAAAGAACTGAAAATGGCTTAGGGTTTAGGGTTTAGGGGTCCTAAAACCCTAAACCCTAAACCCTAAACCGAAGGATACCGAGCATTCCCCGGATTCCGTCTTCTAGGCATTTGGATTAGGTTGCAGTATACAAGCGTCTGAAGAATAAGAATAGGCATCTTAGCTTGGAGTATGTAGTAACGATGCATGGATTTTGGATTGCAAAAGAATCGTTACTATGAGGACGTTCTAGTTGCCTTTGTTCTTGAGAGGATTCAGTTTAGCAAGTCGGTGGAATCGATCGCGGGCCAAGTTCTCTAAGTTCGGGGTTGTTGCTGTGTGCTTGAGAGCTACTAAATCAAGAAACGAATCCTCAAACCCTAAACCCCTAAACCCTAAACCCCTAAAACCCTAAACCCTAAACCCCTAAACCCTAAACCCTAAACCCCAAACCCTAAACCCTTCAGACACCCGACAGCCTGATAAACCCTGAGCCCTGGCCTAACACTTGAAGTCACAACGACCCTGAAGCCTAAGCCCTGAAACCCCTATAAACCCTGAACCCTAAAGCCCTTATGAACTCTAAACCCTTTCAAGAACCCTTAGAGCAAGCCTCTGAAGAATCCTTGAAGGAACCCTATGTCTTCCTTTGAGGCTTTCGCCCGTTTCGGTGCTCCCAGCTCGACTCTGCCACTGCGTGCCATCCAAGCCGTTTTTTGGGAAGAAAGTTCTGCCGCAAGCATAAGATTTCAATCCCGAAACCCTGTTAGCATCTGAATTTAGGGTCAAGGGGTTATCGACCCAAGAACACTACACCCTCACAATCAGCATTTTCCCTTGCGGTTTAGGGTAGCAGCGATCAGGTCTTCGGGTCTTGTTTCAGAGTTTAGGGAAGTTTGGTGAACAGCTGTCAGAAATAACAACTGTTCAAGGCCAAACGCAAGCATCAACAGCAACAGCTGTGGTCAGATAGTAGTCACGCCACCCTTTCAATGCACTGCCAGTAACCATAACAACAACCCTAAACCCTAAACCCTTAACCGATTGCTGCAGAACAGGCTGGACCGATGCTTGCACGAGAGGAGCAGTGTCAAAATCGCTTTGGTGGTGCATACACCGAAGCAGCCGGAGCCGTGGATTTTGCAAGATGATTACGGCTTAGGGTTTAGGGTATAGGGTTTTGCAATATGATTCAGGGAAGTTTATGGTTGATGCTGGTGATTGGGAACGTGATGTTGCTGATGATGACAGTGTGATGATGAAAGTGATGGGGGCGATGATGTAACGACCACAATCATCTCCTCAGAATGAGAAACGAAGTCCCTGCAACAACTTGATCCAAACGACCTGCAGTCCAAATCCAGAAACTTTCTATACTTCGGGGCTTCACTGATGGTCCTCCGACTTCCGATTCAGATCCTCGCCTCTGTGCAAGGCCCAGTGTGCAAGAAGAGTCGCCAACGTGCGGAGCCTATAGCTCCAAGAGCAACTCATGGCCGGCAAACTTTGCCAGCGTCATGTCGGCCGGGTGAATCTTGAGTTTGCGACTGCTCTCCCTCGTGGGAACGCTGCTCTGCCAAAGCACTCGTGCAAGCAGCACCAGCATACAAGACTGGGGCGTAGTTACAAAGGCAAAGCCCTTGCACTTGCTTGGTCCCCCTTTGGGCATTTCCAGCGTGTACGGAAGTTTCGCACTGTTTAGCATGCGACGAAGCTCCCCCTCTGTGCAACGAGCAGGGATGTTTCGAATCATCATTCGAGTAGCTGAAAGCCACATCTCACTTTCTGGATGCAGGCCGAAGGCATCCATCCCTGAGCTTGAGGCAGCAGCAGCACGAGGAGGAGGAGGAGGAGGAAAAAGTAGCAGCAAGTGCAACGACAGCTACTAATTCTCCCGCCGATTCTGCTCCTGTTGGCATCACTGCAAAGCGACTAGCATTGCTCCTGGTAGCTGTGCTGACTTACAGGCAGCCAAGAGTCAAAGATTGCTGCTTGTATGAGCGGGTGATTTACGGCACGGTGCCAGCACCTGGAATTCGAGCGGTCACGGCCCAAGGGGTGGAACCAACTGATGGAGTTTAGGATGTTGTAATGTGGGTCCAGCAGCGCTTTGGACTGAATCTGTAGGGTTCGTTGCTTAGGAGTGAAGTTTCCAAGGTCGTGGATTGCGGGTTATGTCTTGAGGCTGGAGGCCTCGGCGGTAATGGGGCACGTAACTGTCGACGGCAACCTGAGGGAACGGGAGTTTCTCTCCGAGGTGCAAGGAGCCAAAGCTCAGTGTTTAGGATATCGTTTTTAGGGTGTACGGCTGAGGGATCTACGAAGCCCAAAATCAGCACACCCCAGTAGCGATCGAAGATATCAAAAGAAGAGGACATGAGAAAAGATATGAGGTCCAGCTTGGTAGGGCCGGTGGCTGGCAGTAATCTTAGTGGGGGTGCCGGTGCGACCTAGTTGCAACTATAGTTGCTGTACTCTACTGTTACCGCCCCTGACACACGTTTCTGAGCACCCACTTAAATCACAATATCGCGTCGTTCTCAATTCGGTTTCCCTTCGAGTGTGCGGACGACATTGAAGTGAAGCCAAAATCCGAAACAGTTCATCTTGGGGTTTACGGTTTAGGGTTTAGGGTGAACAAGTTATATCTGTTCTCATGGTGTAGGCTGTCAGAACTTCGTCCGCCCTCTCGCGCACACCTTGCCGTTCTGCACATCGCCGGTCCATTCAGTTAGCAGAGCCTCCAAGCTAGATGGCTCTTGATGGGGGGGGCATCTGGCTCTTACATACGGGGCTTGAGTAGGTTCAGCAGCATGGATTTGAGGCAGCAACAATGATAGCGAAGGACAAACAAAACGACAGTATGAGAACAACGAAGCAAGACATGTATACATCCACATATGTATGTATATGTATATGTATATGTATATGTATATGGTATAAGGTATAAGGTATAAGGTATAAGGTATATGTATAAGTATAAGTATATGTATATGTATATGTATATGTATGTATACATGTACAATGTGAACATATGTACACATCATGAGTGACTCTCTGATTATATATATACATATGTGTGCCTGATGGTTTAGAATTTGCATAAGTGCAAGTTTGTACATGCGCAATAGTACACTGTAGAAGTCCATGAACACATACTTGATCACCGTACACTCAACTCCAAATAAACCGATTACACTTCTATGCATAGATACATACAGACAGACAGACAGACCGACAGACAGACACATATGTATCTATCTACCTATACATGCTCATACCCATACATCTATCTGTACATGCTCATATCTACCTATCTATCTGTACATATATGCTTCTATGCTTGTATGTGAACTGCGTTCTTGACCATGATATGCATTCAGGCTGAAAGTCCTTCCTCTTCCATAATCTCTCGGGTACCCTTCCTGGCAGTACAGCTTGAGTGCTGAAAAGCCTTCCTTAGGCATCCTCGCTGCACTTTCCTTCGGGGCAGTACAGGATCAGAACTATCAACACCACCATGAACATGGGGAACAGGTTTCGGGCTTAGGGTTTAGGGACACACTTGATTTCGGGGCGCACTGTCTCGCCACCCCGAAGACACAGGACCTTCGACTGTTGCAGTTAATAGTACCGAATTGTGGTTGCTCATTCTTCTCAGCTTTGCATGTGTTTGTCAGATCTTCCGGACCCGTTGCCATAAGAGTTTTTGGCTCCTGCTGAAGACGGGTCAATGTTACGAGGTAGGAACTGCACATGCACTTCGATACACAACTAATCAGCGCTTGCCCCTTCAATCCAAGTGCAAATCCTAGATCCACCGCCGAAGTAATTCCACTGAAACCTTGAGAGTTGCTTGGGGGCATGAGCTGACTCGTCAACGCCTACATCATGGCGGCTTGAAGAGCATTTCGGGCACAGATGCTGAACGAGGTTTGGTTGCAACACTTAACCCCCCCCCCCAACGGACACTTGTACAGCACGCCAAAGCCGTATCCCAAGACCCGAAACACAGGATCCGGAGATACCTCTCCGCCCTTGTGCGCCAATGCGAAGGCGCGAGGAATGTGCAAACCTGCGAGGAAGATTGGAATCTGCTGGATTGGGACTCTTTTTTGATTTAAAATGTGTTTCAATGCTTTGGTCTTTGTGTCTGGGTTTGTCGTTGTCGGATTCAGCGTTGAGAGGAATGCCCGGATTCCGAATGCTTATGAACTAACTCTTTATGCCCAGGACTCGAAACGACTTGGGGGCTTTAAGGGCTCTGCATGAGTTACTATTGGGGCTCCATCAGGGTTCTATATTCAGGTACTTGGACCCAGGGAACTGGAGCTTTGGGGTGTTGTGGCTTAGCGGATAGGATTTTGGGGTAGCGCTATGCTCTTGTTGGGACTGCGAAAAGATCTTACTACTAAATAGTCAGATCCAGATTCTAGGGATCAGAAGTGCTCAGACCCTCGCACAACAAAGGATACAGTACAAGGGCCCGAAACACACCTATCGGGCAGTCGGGGCGCAAAGGCAGATGCATTAGACCCAACGCCTTCAACTCTCGACATCTGGTTGTAGGTTTCTTAAAAGGGGTGGTTCAAGGGTGGGAGGGTGTCAGGGATGCTTAGTGAACCTGAGGGGGCACTACGGAGACTACTAGAACCAATGCCACCATACCATTCTTGAACTCACTTCCTCAAGGATAATTATATGTATATATATATACACAGATTCATACAAGTATATACATACATATAAATATACGTATATATATATATATCTACACATACAGATATATCTATAGAGTGTAATATGGGTTATACTTCATATATACCACAACCTGCAACAAACACACCGGCAGGAACGCACGGAAAGGTCACTAGTCGCACCGCATAACCCCCTAAAGATTCCCCTTTTTGCCCACCCGAAAGTGACGAGTTTAGGGGTTTAGGGGTTAGGGTCTAGGGGTTTAGGTTTAGGGGAAGAGGAACAGCTCTTAAGGATTCGGGGGGTTCCACGCTACAGCTTCGAGAACAGAAATCGATGTGGTTCTGGGAAACTGTGAACCCGAAGCCCTGACTACTTGGAGGTTCAGGGGTAGCTACAAGTTGGGTTATAGGATTCCTCAAAGGGTTCTACAGGGTTTTATAGGGTTTTATAGGGTTTAGGGTAGTTTAAAGTTGGGTTATAAGTCCCAGAGGATGGGTTATAAGTATAGCTACCCTACTTATAACTACCCATGTTCTGTATCAAAGAGCCTTTCCGGGTTTGCGGTCAGTACAGTACTCTGGTCTCTAGTCTCATGTCTAGTCCCTTTCGTCATATCTTCGCGTGCAGAACCCGACTTGAAGCCCAAAGCCATTAACCCCAAAACCCTCAATAACCTCAAATCCCAAGCCCTAAAACCCGAAACCCTAAATCCGAAGCCCTAAGTTCCTAACTCAAAACCCTAAATACCAAATCCCCAACCCCAAATCCTAAACCGCCAACCCTAAACGCCCAAGCCCCTAATACCAAGTATTTCTTCTCCAGGCCTGGCGGTGGCAAAATGCACTTCGCCCTAACGGCCTCGATGATGCATCCTCCCAAGGCCCAACCGTAGGGGATCGGTCAGAAGGAAGCGTTAACATCCGCCGACCCTGGCGGCGTGCTTGATGGCTCGGAGGTGAAACCTCCCTTTTTCCCTCCTTCACACCCCGCGCGAGATTGAGCCCAGAAGAGGGGGGGGGAGTAGGCCCCTCCCTCTGCCC